>CAMXCT020000353.1:117500-245000 GCA_947184155.2 Cladocopium goreaui | reverse complement strand
CGAGGCCGTCAGCTCTGCACTCAACTTTCCATTTTTGAAGGACGCCTCGCAGAATTGCTTCGTTTTTGATGTTGTCAACTTACAAAATAGGAAGTCTCGCAGAATTGCTTCGTTCTTGTTGTTGTCAAGTGCAAAAATTGAGGAAGTCTCGCTGAATTGCTGCGATTTTGATGTTGTCAAGTTTAAAAACTGAGGAAGTGTCGCAGAATAGCTTCGTTGTCAAGCTTGCAGATAGATAGATAGACAGGCAGACAGATAGATAGATAGATAGGTAGTAGGTAGATAGGTAGGTAGGTAGACAGATGGGTAGGTAGATAGGTAGATAGACAGATAAACGGAAAGACAAACAGATAAACATATATACAGATAAACAGATAGATAGACAACTGCAACTGCACTACACCACACTACAACTACAACTACAACTACAACTACAACTACAACTTCAACTACACCACCACTACAACTACAACTTCAACTACACTTCACCTACACTTCAACTACAAGAACTACAGCTACAACCACAACTACAACTTCAACTACAAACTCAACTACAACTACTACAAGTACAAGTGCCACTACAACTACAACTGCAATTACAACTACAACTGCAACAACTACTACAACTACACAGCAACTGCAACTGCAACTACAGCTGCAACTACAACTGGAACTACAAGTTCAGCTACGCTACAACTACACTTCAACTACAACTTCAACTTCAACTTCAATTAAACAACTACAACAACGACACTACACTACAAATACAACTTCAACTTCAACCACACTGCAACTACAACTTCAACTACACTACAACTACGACAACTACAACCACAACTACAACATTACAACTTCAACAACATCAACCCCACTACAACTATAACAACTACAGCTACAACTACAACTACTGCACTACACCACACTACATCCAGGAGTTGTCAGTGAGGTGAGCACTGCAACCATTGCAGCCACTCCAAAAAGCACAATTCCAACCACCTTTCGGTCCATCAGTGGATTCGCTCTGCAATCCATGCATCACAACAACTCACCTCTCCTATAGTGTCCTATCCCTGAAACTTCCGCCACCGCCTTGTGCGGTACTACTGGTATAATACTGTATCACCAATTCAATCCATTCTAGATCTCATTAAATCGCATTAAATTAAATTACTATCCCATGAAATCCCATTCATATCATCATTCTGCTGGTAAATGCCCCCAATTTTCAGACATGCGCAGCTGATATCCCACACCTTCCTCTCCTTGTCACCCTGTGGCACGGCCTCCCTGACGCCAGGCTTCTCCTGAAGATGGGCAAAATGCTAGAAACCAAGAAATCATTGTAGTTTCCTATGGTCTTTCCATGATTTCCTATGGTCTTTCCATGGTTTCCTGTGGTCTTCCCATGGTTTCGTATGGGTCTTTCCATGGTTTTCTATGGTCTTTCCATGGTTTCCTATGGTCTTTCCATGGTTTCCTACGATCTTTCCATGGTTTCCTATGGTCTTTTTCCATGATTTCCTATGGTCTTTCCATGGTTTCCTATGGTCTTTCCATAGTTTTCTATGGTCTTTCGATGGTTTCCTATGGTCTTTCCATAGTTTTCTATGGTCCATCGATGGTTTCCTATGGTCTTTCCATGGTTTCCTATGGGTCTTTCCATGGTTTCCTATGGGTCTTTCCATGGTTTCGTATGGGTCTTTCCATGGTTTCCTGTGGTCTTCCCATGGTTTCGTATGGGTCTTTCCATGGTTTCCTATGGTCTTTCCATGGTTTCTTATGGTCTTTCCATGGTTTCTTATAGTCTTTCCATGGTTTCCTATGGTCTTTCCATGGTTTCCTATGGTCTTTCCATGGTTTCCTATGGTCTTTTTCCATGGTTTCCTATGGTCTTTCCATGGTTTCCTATGGTCTTTCCATGGTTTCCTATGGTCTTTCCATGGTTTCCTATAGCCTTCCCATGGTTTCCTATGGGTCTTTCCATGGTTTTCTATGGTCTTGCCATGGTTTCCTATGGTCTTTCCATGGTTTCCTGTGGTCTTTCCATGGTTTCCTATGGTCTTTCCATGGTTTTCGATCGTCTTTCCATGGTTTTCTATGGTCTTTCCATGGTTTCCTATGGCCTTCTCATGGTTTCCTATGCTCTTTCCATGGTTTCCTATGGTCTTTCCATGGTTTCCTATGGTCTTTCCATGGTTTCCTATGGTCTTTCCATGGTTTTCTATGGTCTTTCCATGGTTTTCTATGGTCTTTCCATGGTTTCCTATGGTCTTTCCATGGTTTCCTATGGTCTTTCCATGGTTTCCTATGGTCTTTCCATGGTTTCCTATGGGTCTTTCCATGGTTTTATGGTCTTTCCATGGGTCTTTCCATGGTCTTTCCATGGTTTCCTATGGTCTTTCCATGGTTTCCTATGGTCTTTCCATGGTTTCCTATGGTCTATGGTTTTCTATGGTCTTTCCATGGTTTCCTATGGTCTTTCCATGGTTTCCTATGGTCTTTCCATGGTTTCCTATGGTCTTTCCATGGTTTCCTATGGTCTATTCCCATGGTTTCCTATGGTCTTTCCATGGTTTCCTATGGTTTCCTATGGTCTTTCCATGGTTTCCTATGGTCTTTCCATGGTTTCCTATGGTCTTTCCATGGTTTCCTATGGTCTTTCCATGGTTTTCTATGGTCTATGGTCTTTCCATGGTTTCTTATGGTTTCTTTCCATGGTTTCCTATGGTCTTTCCATGGTTTCCTATGGTCTTTCCATGGTTTCCTATGGTCTTTCCATGGTTTCCTATGGTCTTGCCATGGTTTCCTATGGTCTTTCCATGGTTTCCTATGGTCTTTCCATGGTTTCCTATGGTCTTTCCATGGTTTCCTATGGTCTTTCCATGGTTTTCTATGGTCGGTTTCCTATGGTCTTTCCATGGTTTTCTATGGTCTTTCCATGGTTTCTTATGGTCTTTCCATGGTTTCCTATGGTCTTTCCATGGTTTCCTATGGTCTTTCCATGGTTTCTTATGGTCTTTCCATGGTTTCCTATGGTCTTTCCATGGTTTCCTATGGTCTTTCCATGGTTTCCTATGGTCTTTCCATGGTTTTCTATGGTCTTTCCATGGTTTCTATGGTCTTTCCATGGTTTCCTATGGTCTTTCCATGGTTTCCTATGGTCTTTCCATGGTTTCCTATGGTCTTTCCATGGTTTCCTATGGTCTTTCCATGGTTTCCTATACTCTTTCCATGGTTTCCTATACTCTTTCCATGGTTTCCTATGGTCTTTCCATGGTTTCCTATGGTCTTTCCATGGTTTTCTATGGTCTTTCCATGGTTTCCTATGGTCTTTCCATGGTTTCTTATGGTCTTTCCATGGTTTCCTATGGTCTTTCCATGGTTTCCTATACTCTTTCCATGGTTTCCTATGGTCTTTCCATGGTTTCCTATGGTCTTTCCATGGTTTCCTATGGTCTTTCCATGGTTTCCTATGGTCTTTCCATGGTTTTCCTTTCCATGGTTTCCTATTCTTTCCATGGTTTCCTATGGTCTTTCCATGGTTTCCTATGGTCTTTCCATGGTTTCCTATGGTCTTTCCATGGTTTCCTATGGTCTTTCCATGGTTTCCTATGGTCTTTCCATGGTTTCCTATGGTCTTTCCATGGTTTCCTATGGTCTTTCCATGGTTTCCTATGGTCTTTCCATGGTTTCCTATGGTCTTTCCATGGTTTCCTATGGTCTTTCCATGGTTTTCTATGGTCTTTCCATGGTTTTCTATGGTCTTTCCATGGTTTCCTATGGTCTTTCCATGGTTTTCTATGGTCTTTCCATGGTTTTCTATGGTCTTTCCATTGTTTCCTATGGTCTTTCCATGGTTTCCTATGGTCTTTCCATGGTTTCTTATGGTCTTTCCATGGTTTCCTATGGTCTTTCCATGGTTTCCTACATCCACTGAGGTCTAACATCAATCTTTAAACCTGGACCTGGATTTTCAGGATTGGGGATATCAACCCAAAACATGAGAGGCCACAAGGACCACGAAACTCATAGATTATTACCGGGATTCAACCAACCCACAATGAGGCATGGCTGTGGTTATTAAGCCGGCCGCCTTTCGCCCCCCCCCAAAACACTCAGCACTCGACCATCCGAAATTCAAAGCTGGGATGTCAAACAGTCAAACATACTGTTTCCTCTCTCTCTCTATATATATATATATATATATACGTATGTATATATATATATATATATACATACATAGGCACAGGTCAAAAGCTATCATTTACCATCTTTGGGGGTATGAACATCTATTTACCAACTATTTTGATCACCAGAGGTAGAGGGTTTCGAACCCCCATACTCAACTGTCAACCTGCCACCATGTCCTTGTCCCCAGGCAATTCAGGCCCACTGCTTGCGATCTCCTTGGGATCATGACAAACAACATGGTGTCTATGTAAAGAACCGTGAGAAATCATATCCAATAGTTGAAAGTCCAATACGAAGCGTGATCCACAGCACAAATTCAAACAGAATATTTCCAATCCAAAGTTCGAACAAAATTCAGTTATTGGATTGGATCACTTTGTTAGTTTATAAACTAACAAAATTCAGTCGGCATTTTTTAAGGATACTCCCCACATCCAAGTCATGGTCCTCCGAGGCAACGAAGCCCTGCCGGAGAGATTGATGTGGGGGGGGGTTATCGCCAGCAAACAGACAGGTAGGAATATATTTCTGTTTGAATAATAACATATAAGAAAGACTAGACTATACCGTATACAAATAATCATAAAAACATAATAAACATAATGAACATAATCACAACAATGAACATAACAATACATACATACGTGACATGACATGATATGATATGCCATGACATTACGTATCATGTTCCAAATGGGCGTTCAATCCGCCATGTGCAAACTTGGCGCATCATCTCTTGACTCTCCCCTCAGGGGTCCCCCTGGGCCTTTTCCTCAAGGGGAAAAATACAACACCTCCATTATATATGATTAATATGGACATAATAGTATAAATAATTTAAACTACATATAATGCACCCTCTTCATAGGATTCATGATGATATTTCATACACGAACTAATTTATGATTATATGAGTATGGAACAAAATTGTGTATATACCCAATTACTAACATATGTTTTCACCATTTCCCCCCAAATCTTTAATTTTGACCCGAACCGATCATATCGTACAACCACCAATGTTTCCCTCTGTTGCCTTCTTACTCTTGGACGACATCACCGAACCTGACGTGTCTCTGAGGTTTGGGCACCGAAGCTGCAAAAAACAATGTCGTTGCAGCTTAACAACAAAAACACTGCTGTCATAACCCCAAATAGAGCTGTAAAATGGTGTAGGTAAACGCACTGTTTTTTTTGGGTGATCGGATAATTGACTTTTCTGCATCTCTTTGTTTGGTTTATGAATAAATTTCATGAAATGATCATATGATCGCCAGGATTCACAACTTGTGAGGGATGGTCATCCAATCTTAATGGGAATTCAGCACAATTGGTTGTCCAACCTGGTATTTCCATGATGCAGCAAAAGAAAGAAATCATTTCATTGTGGTTCCCGGTTCAGTATTGTAAGTGTGAAGTCTACATTCAAGTGATGAACCACTCTTTAATCAACAGTTTCCCTGATGACATGGTGATCTGGCTGGGGGTTATACCGCCAGCTACCGCCATTTTCAGATACCCCCAACTAACCAAAACAAAGGACAGGTCTGCGACAAATCTCTGGGCTTGATGCAAAATTCCATGACTCACATGACGACATACCATTTTCCACATGTGTCAACATTGGCTATACCAAGAACTGTTCAAAGTTTTAGACCCTCACAGAAACACAAGGTGGTGCCACCAAATCATGTTTGTTGGTTTCAAACCCACTGGATATGGCTCCAAGTTTGGAACCCACCAACCCCCATGGTTTATGAGGAAATGCCCCATACAAAAGTGCGAATTAGAACGGGGGCAAACGACTTTTTTGCGAGTTATAACAGTTATAAATTCAAACCCCCAGTTCTGTTTCTTATATCACTTACCCTTCAGTAAGCTAACATAGATATATGCAACGGCCACCATTTCTGAATAGCGGATCTCTATTATCCTATGTAACTGCGTCCAACTTCTCAGGCACGGCACGTGTTTCCCAATAAATTAGGTCGTGATTCAGTCCCAACAACTATGATTATTATGGGTTTTTATACCATGGGTTGCTTTATTCAACTATGTATACTATTTTTAAAGTCTACAAGTCCCAACAAGCTAACCCATCAAATTAACCCACCAAGGTATATTCAAAGTACATGGCTCACATCTGCCCTGGCCACACACAGATTCACCCGCCTACAGCAGCAGTGATTGCTGCAAACTGTTCCTGAAACCTGAGGTTTCTTGCTCCGAAAATGGAATATATAATGGTACGTATTTATATCCCAAAATTGCCTGAATTTTGGTAACTTTGATCTTCAATTAAATTCTGTGGTACCTTATTTTCAATCATCTATATAGATATTTCATGTTCTTCATAAATGTTGCTTGGTCAATACTCCATGCCTCCGTAGGTTTTTTTTGCTGGTGGTTCGATGCTAAGAACCCTTCGATCTCGCCAAAGGTTTCGAGCTGAAAAGAGAATAACACCCCCAAACAATAGCGGAAATCACACATATCAAACATCAAGGGTTGTGTTACCCTGGAAACGCATGTCGACTGTGTATTTGCAACATGTTATCATCACCGCCCAAAAACAAAGGAACGTTTCAGAGACGTGTCAGGAAAAGTGGTGACGGTGACATTCCAAGAACTAGTTATTCAAGTTGACCCCATTTACATACATCTGTATCCAGCTACAATGTGAGGCCCCCAATAACTATGGTTTATGGTACTTATAACTATAGTTACTGGGGCTTATAAACCAACTTATAACTGGGGGGTATCCATCGAACGTATCCATCTAATTCTGAATTGTGTCTGATAACCCCCCCTATAGGACTCACTTTTTTATCATTTGCTAGCCGCAATTGACATAGTTAAAACCCCTAGTTCTAGTTTTTTTTTAATAGATAATATACACATTCATACACCATAGTTATCAACATTAATAAACCATAGTCCCAATGTTATCCAATGTTATCATGTCGTGCCACTTCGTCCTTTCCGTGACGCTGTGTGGGCCAAGTCGCCAGGCTCCTGGCGAGCTCGGAATCCTTGTGGCGATGGAGGACTGGGACGCGCACTTCATGGGGCCTGTGGCCACGCGGAGAACGTCACGGTTGGGTCCAAGGACCGGGGGAAACCACCGGCTTTTCAAAGATGTGTTCGAATGGAAACCGGTCGAAAAATTCGAAGAATTGACATCAGATGAATTGGTGAAGCCAAAATTCACTTGAATTCACTTCACGGTGAAGCCCAAATCCTTGAGGTACAATCTCATTTTCGCAATGAAACAGAGTGTGCTAGGTTTTTTTTTGTTTGGTTTAGGAGACACCCAATATGGAAAATCCATATATAATATAGTTTTACGACTAAATCACTAAAAACATGTTGTTCTCAATCTTTCATGATGGGAATCTCAACGTTCAAACGCTTACCTATTATAACCACGTGGTTGGGAAACTCAATTCGCAGCTCTTTGATGCTCTTTGGCCATGCCTAGAAGGGAAAAAGGATGCAACATGATACAACATAGCTCCAGACCGCTCCTTCCTAACCAACCAACACCCCCAACTGTAGCTATCTCCAGCAGAACTCAACCACTACAAGGTGGCCCCCCCACAGTGCCACAAGAATGCCAAGTTGCTTTGTAACTAGGTCAACTTGTAGTAGATCCATTGTTTTTTGTTCATGGCCTTGAAAGAAACATTTAAAAAACCAACGAACAAAATACAGCCTCCGCCTCGCCTCCAGCGTCGTCACCCACCTCCGTCTCCGCCACGGGCGGCGCCTCGTTCTGCCTGAGGTGACGAGTCATCAGACATGTCATGGGGGATGACTTACAATGGATATTCATGCGATATTAACAACATCAATAATGGAAATATACGGAAATATATGGAACATGTGTGGAAATATGAACCATATAACCATATCGAATTGAAATATATGGATATCAATGGGAATTTCAGGATCCTAAAATAGATATACTGTACCATATAAGGCCATATTCTGTGGGGATATTCCCTTACATAGGCCTTTTATAGGCCTTATACATGGTAGGTACCTCGAATTTAGGTTCCTGAAATTCCCATTGAGGCTATATTAAACATATAAATATAATGGATTATATATTGGGATATTAAACATCAATAATCGGAATATCACAAAACATATACTTGATGCAATGGAAAAAAACTTGTTGCTTCAATGGATATCTATGGATTGGTTTCGGGAAAATCCTCACTGGAAACCATGGTTGGTTACCATCAAATTGGTTGCTGTTTCCCTGCCTCCTGAATAGCAGTGCTCAGAACCTTAAGTCCTTTACACTCTGAAGGTGTGTAGGAGCGAGTGCGGCTTCCAAAACGCACCAGAGTCGTGGCATCCCCATGTGTAGGGTATCCACGCTCTGAGGACATCAATGCTTTGGCCGAACCAAGCGTGAGCTTGATTCCGTCCACTTGGACCAATTCCTGAAGCTCCATCATCGCGTCGTCGAATACCGACGATTTCCCAGATCCAGTGCCCGGCCATGTGCGCTTCCCTACTAGGAAAGGCACCATCTTCCCATTGATGTTCAGAAATTCTTCACGTGGCTCTTCTCCTGCATTGCCAGTAGAACCCGCACCATCGTCATCTTCGTCATCATCATCTGTGGCATCACCTTCTCCACCAGCATTTGCTTCCTGTCCTCCTTCTCCTTCCATCCAGCAGCTTCTGTGGTACCCAAAAAAAACAATCCACGGAGTACAATCATCCTGAAGTAGATACCCATAGGATCCATGGTGCTGCCATACATGGTGTGCCATGGATCCCATCAATATACCCCATTTTTGCTAGCATATATACCATAATTACATGGATCCTATGGGTATATAGGATATGGACATGTCATTTTTTAACATTCCATGTTTGCCATATTCTAACCATATGCTGAGCGAACTCCAAAAGGATGATCACAAAGAGTCACCGAATGGCTCGCTATGCTGGCTATGGTCAATGCTAACCGATCTAGAGTCATAGCCCTTAACAGTTATATATCACTGGCTTATAACCCATTTAAAGTGACATATGTTATATATATATAATTATATATATATATATTATATTATATTATATTATATTATATATAGTGTATATATATATATGTATATGTATCATACATATATCCGCCGACCCCAGACAGCAGCAGGGGGAGCGCGTCAGAGGACCAAGGCCTGGCATTCATGTGGCAGAAGCAACATCATCCGTGCTTCACTGCCATGGGGAAAAATGTGAATGTGTCTGTGTCTGTGTGTGTGTGTGTCTGTGTGTGTGTGTGTGGGTGTGTGTGTGTGGGTGTGGGTGTGGGTGTGGGTGTGGGTGTGGGTGTGGGTGTGGGTGTGGGTGTGGGTGTGTGTGTGTGCGCCTGCTGTATCTGTGTGTGTGACCCTGCCTCTGCAGGCGCGGCTCCAGCGACCGTCGCGCCAGTCCCAGCCACTAGGCCAGTATGGCTGACCACCCCCGCCGCCAGTGTGTGGTGGGAAGGCGGAATACGGCCGATCCCCCTCGGCCCAGACTCCACCTGGTTCCTGAAGTCTAATGTAGAAAACAGAATCAAGAAATGCCTCCATCTGAGGAAACACAATTTCTACACTTATTTTGAGAGACCAACGTCTCCCAAAACAGACATTCCAATAAGAAGCTGATGTGAAAGTGCGTCCAATGTTGCATGTACGTATGGCTGCAGGTCAAGGCTTCTGCTTGCTGATGTGCACTCACAGACGGTCCTCGTTACTTCTTTGGGCAATTTGTTGTCCTTGCTACAAACTACATCGAATGAAGGCACACGATGATCTGCCCACCTGAATCTACTTGTCAGGTCAAACAAAAATGCGGACTGCTTGCAGGATGTGCTCCATTCTAACTATGTCCTCGTTTTCTGGCTTCTGTGCTTCCTCCAAGACAGAGTCAAGCACTGCGACCATCTGAAAAAAAAACAGCATTGCCACAATCATTTTTCACGAAACCAACGTCTCCGGGAACAGACGCTCCCATAGAAAGATGATGTCAAAGTGCATCCAATGTTTCATGTACGTATGGCTGCAGGTCAAGGCTTCTGCGTGATGATGTGCACTCACAGAGGGTCCTGGTTCCTTCCTTTGGGCAGTTTGGTGTCCTTGCTACAAACTACATCGAATGAAAGCACACGATGATCTGCCCACCTGAATCTACTTGTCAGGTCAAACAAAAATGCAGACTGCTTGCAGGATGTGCTCCATTCTAACTACTTCGTCCTCGTTTTCTTCCTTCCGTGCTTCCTCCAAGACAGAGTCAAGCACTGCGACCATCTGAAAAAAAACAGCATTGCCACAATCATTTTTCACGAAACCAACGTCTCCGGGAACAGACGCTCCCATAGAAAGATGATGTCAAAGTGCATCCAATGTTGCATGTACGTATGGCTGCAGGTCCAGGCTTCTGCTTGCTAATGTGCACTCACAGACGGTCCTCGTTCCTTTCTTTGGGCCCTTTGTTGTCCTTGCTACAAACTACATCGAATGAAGGCACACGATGATCTGCCCACCTGAATCTACTTGTCAGGTCAAACAAACAGGCAGACTGCTTGCAGGATGTGCTCCATTCTAACTACTTCGTCCTCGTTTTCTTCCTTCTGTGCTTCCTCCAAGACAGAGTCAAGCAATGCGACCATCTGAGCAAATAGCATTTCCACATTTAGTTTTCACGAAACCAACGTCTCCGGGAACAGACGCTCCCATGGAAAGATGATGTCAAAGTGCATCCAATGTTTCATGTACGTATGGCTGCAGGTCCAGGCTTCTGCTTGCTGATGTGCACTCACAGACGGTCCTCGTTCCTTTCTTTGGGCCCTTTGTTGTCCTTGCTACAAACTACATCGAATGAAGGCACACGATGATCTGCCCACCTGAATCTACTTGTCAGGTCAAACAAACAGGCAGACTGCTTGCAGGATGTGCTCCATTCTAACTACTTCGTCCTCGTTTTCTTCCTTCTGTGCTTCCTCCAAGACAGAGTCAAGCACTGCGACCATCTGAAAAAAAAACGGATTACCACAAGTATTTTTCACGAAACCAACGTCTCCGGGAACAGACGCTCCCATGGAAAGATGATGTCAAAGTGCATCCAATGTTGCATGTACGTACGGCTGCAGGTCCAGGCTTCTGCTTGCTGATGTGCACTCACAGACGGTCCTCGTTCCTTTCTTTGGGCCCTTTGTTGTCCTTGCTACAAACTACATCGAATGAAAGCACACGATGATCTCCCCACCTGAATCTACTTGTCAGGTCAAACAAACAGGCAGACTGCTTGCAGGATGTGCTCCATTCCAACTACTTCGTCCTCGTTTTCTTCCTTCTGTGCTTCCTCCAAGACAGAGTCAAGCAATGCGACGATCTGAGAAAACCGCATTTCTACAGTTATTTTTCACGAAACCAGCGTCCCCGAGAACAGACGTTTCCATTTTGCTTCCTGATATGCACACAATTGCACACATAGAAGAGCAGCCAATGATCTGCCCACCCTCTGCTGCATGTCAGTGCGAACAAAACTGCGGAATGATGCTCCCACTGCTTGCAGGCTGTGCTCAATGCTGACTCGTCCGTCCTCCTTGTCTTCCTTCTCTGCTTCCTCCTAGCCAGAGTCAATACATGCCGCCATCGAAGAAAACACAGTTTCTACAGCTATTGAAAGAAAGCAACATTTCCGAGACCAGATGTTCCCATAGGAAGATGATGCCAAAGTACATCCAGAGTTGCAGGTATGTGCAGCTGCAGGTCGCAGTGTTTGCTTGCTAATATGCACTCGCAGAGCCGCCTCTTGCCTTTCTTCTGTAGCAGTAGTACCAGTACTAACAATATAGTCATAGTACTAGTCGTAGTAGTAGTAGTAGTAGTAGTCGTCGTAGTAGTAGTAGTAGTCGTCGTCGTCGTCGTAGTAGTAGTACTAGTACTAGTACTAGTACTAGTACTAGTAGTAGTAGTAGTAGTAGTAGGAGTAGTAGTAGTAGTAGCAGTAGCAGTAGCAGGAGTAAAAGTAGGATTAGTAGTAGTAGTAGTAGTCGTCGTCGTCGTCGTCGTCCTCGTAGTAGTAGTAGTAGTAGTAGTAGTAGTAGTAGTAGTAGTAGTAGTAGTAGTAGTAGCAGTAGCAGGAGTAAAAGTAGGATTAGTAGTAGTAGTAGTAGTAGTAGCAGGAGTAGTAGTAGCAGTAGTAGTAGTAGTAGTAGTCGTAGTAGTAGTCGTAGTAGTAGTAGTAGTACTAGTAGTAGTACTAGTAGTAGTACTAGTAGTCGATAGTAATAATAGTAGTAGTAGTAGCAGTAGTAGTAGTAGCAGCAGTAGTAGTAGCAGTAGTAGTAGTAGTACTAGTAGTAGGAGTAGTAGTAGTAGCAGCAGCAGCAGTCAGCAAAGTAGCAACAGCAGCGCGTCCGCCCAAAGGAGTATCTATCCACATGTCGTAACATAACACCAACTTCTAGATCTAACATGTTGCACCTAGACCCAACAATATCAACCCTGTCAGCGGCTGGTTCATTACGCTTTTGGTCTCGCTTTGACTTTCGGCTTTGTCTGGCAAGCGCTTCTTGTAAAAATGCACACTGCTTTAAAAATCCCAAAGGTCATTCGAACATTCCAAACCACTCTGATCCCGGCCTGCATAACAGTTGGGGGCTTCTTTGGGGCTTTCACGCTGGCTTTCTTTTTTTTCTTTGTCCCCTCCGCAGGATCAAGGGACAGCCTTCTGACGTCTTCGGAGGCCCTTTCGCATGCATGACGTATATACATCTTTCCCTCTATATCTACATGTTTCTCTCTCTCTCTATAGATAGCTATGTTGACAAACTGCCAACCTCTATACAGTTCATAAGTTAGCCATTGGCTCCCGAAAGCATATCCAAACACTAGAATAACATCCCTGAAGATTTCAACGAACGCACCCTTCAGCTTCAACTGCAGGAATCCATGGGGATCACCTGTTAGTGGAAAGACCCAGATACATTTTGGGTCGAATTTGGACGCCTCACCAACTTGGCGCTTCTTGACTTTCTTCGGGCAAAGTAAAGACACAGAAGATAGTGAAGCCACATGATGCTTTGCATTGAAAGCTAGTCCGCGTCCAACTTTATAAACTAGTAGCGTCGACATGCAACATCACTCTCCGGCCTCCGTGGCAGCTACTGCAGGTGTCTCGGTTGCCTTGCGCATCTGCCCAAAAAAAGTCGGTCACCCATGCCACTCCAACATACGACAGATTACCACATTCATTCTGGTTCATGAGTTGGCCTCCTCACTCCACCAGTTTTCATTCCATTCTCCGTATTGTTCATCATATGCGTCCTGCGCAACCAAAACTCCCTGATGATTTGAGAGAAAAGATCAAGTAGACAAATCCTTCCCGGTGGGTCGGTCTGTCCTTCTTCTCCTTCTTCAGAACCTTCCTTTTCTTTACCCTTGGTCAGTGAACAGAAAATGGCTTTTCTTCTATGTACTCCACATGTCCAATGATTTCACATGAACAAAAACCTTACAGACTGGACTCTGTCATCATGCGCCCTGCCATTACCATCTGCCAACGCACATCAGCCCCACACGCACGCTACAGACCACGCAGGAGCTTGAGACACCACAGCTGCAGGCACCACATTTGCCCTCCAATCAACAAGCAGGAACGAGCCGTTGCTCTACTCGTTTCCAATTGCAAGACGTCAATCGCCACCACCCGGTATCCAAGCTGCGTTCCATCATACTGGGGTCGGCGGCAGGGGGCGTAGCCCTTTTATTAAATATAAATTATGTAATTAACCACAGTTACAGGATTTATTTCATCCCACTTATAACTGTAGCTACATTTGGACTTTTTTTGTTGAGGCAAATATTAGTGTTACGCTGGTGACGTGGTGAAATGTTGCTTAACATTTCCATGGAGAGCCAGCCATCGAATTAGTGAGATGATCATCCCAAACACAACTTGGGAAGCACAAATTCAATAGGTCAAACCACCAAACATGCTTCAACGGGTGTAGTACAATATATATATATATATATACAACTATATAGAGCCATAGATCTCATATCCAAGAGATACAGTAAAAAGTGTATACACAATCTATGACACACATCATACATATCAATATCAACATGTTTTCACCACCCTGTGAAGTGCAGCCGGGCCAACGATCAACTTCTTGGTCATTGGTGGATCTTCCAAGCTCCCTTCACCGTCCCAAAACATTGGGGTTTGTCTGAGAATGGGGTATTGCCCCCCACCAAAATAGCCTATTAAACAGAGAAAATGATGATTCATCAGTGAATTTCGAGGGCTACCCATTTTTCTTAAAGACGTTTACCAACATTAAAAAAAACACAACAGGAGCGCCGGCTCTGTAACCATGCGCTGCCCTTCATCCCAGCAGCTGAGGATTCACATCCTGCGTCTGGTTTTGATGCGCCATGAACTTTCGGATGCGTTCCAACCTGCGACCGTTGAAACCGCGGAAACGCGAGGCGAGGAGACCCGACCGATGTGAAAAAACCGATGTCTTGCCGCCGGCAAGGGAAAAAGAAAACAACTGCTTGGATGGCTCGGGGATTCTGAATCGCTTAAAATGGGAAATCTCATGAAATTGAGTGTATGATTTTGTTTTCCTCGGCAATGTTCCAGTCTTTGTCCTTTTCCATCTCTACAGAAAAGTAAAGGATGGTCAAGAAAAGGTTTCTGGAACCCTGGAAACCACTTACCCTCTGGTAGACTAACACAGCTATCTGAAAATTGCCATTTATGGTTGATTTACCTATTAAAAATGGTGATTTTCATGGATTTTCCATAGTTGTTTGTATGTTTACCAGAGGGTACCTGTTCTCCAAAGACTCGACAGCGTCGCTCAGCCACACCGAGGCGAGGCGCGTTTTGCTCAGTTGTGCCCCATCACCTGGTGGGTCCTTCGGATGGGGCCCCCAGTCGAGTTCGCGTGAACCGTTGCCGAAAAAAAGTGGCTGAATTCTATGGTTTTAGGGATATAACGAACTAGTGGGGTCTATAAACCAACCTGTAAGAAACCCATTTTGATGTTTTAAGCAAAGCGCATGGTTTGCAATATCCCGTTAAATGGTGAGATTCAGGATAGTTCATATAATTCCAGCAAGACACAGAGACGGGCGAAGAGGATGCATCCCATTGCGGGCTCCATGTCCGTGGCTACCAAGGCATGGTGATTTGATTGTGGGGTATCGCCAGCTCTGGCTAGTCAAGGGTTTATCATCCCATTGCCCTGGCGCCGTTCGTATCATCAAAGACTTCTGGTTCAGTCCAAATTGATATGTTGTGATATTAGTTGTGATATCACATTAATTAAAGATGTTCGCGAACATGTTTTCTCCACGATAATATCATTCCCAAATGCTCCGTGTATGGAACATTTACCAAGATTTACCCCAAAATTGCCCAAACGTAGGAACATATACCATACAGTAATATGGAGCATATGACTGGTTGGTGGTTTCAACCCCTCTGAAAAATATTAGTCAGTTGGGATGATTATCCCATATATTATGGAAAATAAAAGCCATGTTCCAAACCACCAACCAGATAATGATAGTTAAGTTGGGCTTGAACTCATATAACTAGGGTTTATGGCAGATATATTTGTAGCACACGGGGCATCTAGATAAAATTGAATGGACTTATAACTGGTCAAACAACTGAACTAATCCCTTCAGAATAAAACAAACACACACACAAACACACCAGAAACCATGGTTTAGTGGGGGGACCCTGTATCCTTCAGGTCCTATTCCTCTCCTCGTCACAAGGCATTATATTCCCATCATTCGCTGCAGCTCCACTGTCCTGAGTCCAGCTGTGTTCCAGGGCGTCGTCAATGCTGATGCGATCCTAGCACCATGGCCAGCTGGAAAAGACCCAACGAAACCTAGAGATGTTCATGAGAAAATGATCAAATGTCGAATGTAGATGAACCACATGATGCACCAAATGATAAATCAAATGATAAATGAATCAAATGATAAATCAAATGATGAATCAAATGATAAATCGAATGATGAATCAAATGAAAAATCAAATGATAAATCAAATGATAAATCAAATGATAAATCAAATGATAAATCAAAAAATAAATCAAATGATGAACCAAATGATAAATCAAATGATAAATAAAATAATGAATCAAATGATAAATCAAATGATGAATCAAATGATAAATCAAATGATAAATCAAATAATGAATCAAATGATAAATCAAAAAATAAATCAAATGATGAACCAAATGATAAATCAAATGATAAATAAAATGAATGAATCAAATGATAAAAATCAAATGATGAGTCAAATGATGAATCAAATGATAAATAAAATAATGAATCAAATCATAAATCAAATGATGAACCACATGATAAATCAAATGATAAATAAAATAATGAATCAAATCATAAATCAAATGATGAATCAAATGATAAATCAAATGATGAATCAAATGAAAAATCGAATGATAAATCAAATATGAATCAAATGAAAAATCAAATGATGAATCAAATGATGAATCATGATGAATCATGATGAATATAGTATATAATTCCAGTCTAATAGGGATTTTACTCGGGTGATGCAGGTGTGATGGAAAAACAGACCATGTTTTTTCACCATGGGGACTTCATCTCCACAAGTGGTCGACTCGGTGGTGCAAACCATGGTGCCGGTTAGAACTGGAACTGCACCCCCAAGCGGCCCCAAGCATCCACCAGACTTGCTTGTTCTGCATGAGATTGTCACGGCATGTCACGGCTAAGTTTGGATACCATGGATACCTCAGAACAAAAGTAGCTTTTGAGTTCCAGATGATATACCGTATGTGTTCCGTTCAAAAACTGTGAAACAACAACGCATCCACCAGCCATTCACCAGGTGCTCCGAGGTTGTCCGGCGGCGCAGTCCTTGACTTTCATCTTCAACAGCGAACGGATCAACGCTTTTGCGTTCTGGCGGAAACTCGTGAGAAAAAAGGGTCCCACATGGAAAAGCGTGGAACTTCTGAACCAAAAAAAGAAACCTTACCAGCTGGGTGTTCCTGTTCTTCCAATCCGTGCCCAGTAGTTGGGTTTATCATGGAGATTACGGAGTCAGAACCCACCATTTTATGGATGTTTTCCCACATATTCCCATTGAAACCTCTATTTGGGGATTTCCTAGCTAGCCACGTTTGATTACCGAAGGGTAATAACTTTGGTATGAAAATGTATTGAAACCGATTGAAACCGTGCTTTTTTGTTCAGCTTCCATCTCAAAAAAACTTGAAAAGCTTGAGAAATATGCATCTGTCTTCCTCGACTCCAAGGCTGGAAAGGAGTACCCTCTGGTAAACTAACGTAACTATGGAAAATCACCATTTTTAATGGGAAATTCCACTATAATTCACCATGTTCAATAGCTATGTTGGTTTACCAGATGGTAAGCTTATCACAAATCGATGACCCAAGATATGACCACCTCCTTCAACAAACATCCCCAAAACCGTACACGATTCAGAACATAAATCAAGCGGGTGAGACGGCTGAACATGCCACAATGTACCACCATCATGCTCCCTTAGGCCCTGTCCTTCCTGTGACTACCAGCCGCAGCAGCATGTAAGAAATTGGCACTGCAGGGCTCGCAGTAGAATTTTTGGTCAGAAACTCAAACATCAAATCCTTCGAACCTCCGATGCTAGGAGTCGTTATCACCTGGCAACAGTGCACCACTGAGTAGTGAGGCCTGCCACAGAGGCAGCTGTGGAAGCAAAGCCTTCACCGAAACTCACCATCTCCGCTTCAAAGGCCACGGCAGGAAATCTGTCGTGACTTGTGGTATTGTGTTTGGCCAGTTCTTGGATGCTTCAGAGGAGCCATATTCTCTCGCGGTAGGATACTGCATCTCCCAAAGCTGCTTGAAACTCTTGCCGTTTTCCTCTCTGATTCTCCTCTGAGCGCACCACAGTTTGACTCTCCCACTCGAAAGAAGCCATAAGTTAGGAGAGGAAATCGCGAAAGGTGGTTGGATTTCCCAGTTGATCATATGGCATATGAATCCTGGGTTACATATGGATATGGTGGATATGGCTCAAACATGGAGTACGAATGAGCCACAACGATTGGTCATCTTGAGTGGTAAAACATCAATGTTGGGAAGGGGATTATTTTGAGCAGTCCTAACTTCTACACGTTTTTTTTTCTGGGCTAAATCCTCTGGTTTGGGGTCTTGTATAGACACTAAACATCCCCTAAGGATCCATGTATGGAATATTTACCTACATTGGGATTATTTTAAATTCCTTTAGGGGTCAATGTAGGTAAATATTCCATACATGGATCCTCTGGGATCACTAAACCCTATCTAGCTATACTTGGTGGTTTCGAACCCCCGAAAAATATGCTCGTCAGTTGGGACGATCATCACAGGTAGCACGGTTTTGTTCGAATGAACCCCCCCATCAGGTATACAGTATACAGTACCATGTGGTAAACCCAAGGGTAAACCATCCCCAAGTCATCACAAAAAAATGGGGTCTCTACCAAAAATAAGTTATGAGTTGTATGTCCAACATCCCCAAATGGTGTATATGTTTTTGGCCTTGGGTTTACAACATGATGGTTCCTAAAGCCAAGTCTTCTCCAGTTCCAAACCCCACACCTCCGAGACGATGGACCAGTCTCTGGCGGGAAAGGAGTAGTTACCCCTGGCGCGACACCCCGAGATTCGCATGTTGGCACAGTTGGCCCTAGGGTTTATGGTAGATATATCACTGTAGCTTAACTATTGGATTGGTGGATGTTCATGCTATTTTTAAACACTTCGAAAGGATTGAACCATGGCCAATCTTAGCCGCTTAGCCAAACATAGTGAAACAAAAAAGTACGTTGTGGTATCATAATCTGGTTGGTGGTTTGAACCCCTCTGAAAAATATTTGTCAATGGGAAGGTTTATCCCATATATTATGGAAAAAAACATGTTCCAAACCACCAACCAGCAATGTATCCATCCAAGGTTTTCTGATGTCATGCGTCATGAAGGCAACCCCCCCCGGAAGCTTTCAGATCTATCGTCAGTTGCAAAGCTGCCTGCGGATGGCTGTCATAATGGCCGCATCTGTCTCTCCACGAAAAGGGGGATAGCCGCACAGGAGGATGTATAGCAAGACCTCATCTGATCAGCGACGTGCGCCGGGACCATCATTACCATCCAGAGGTGGTCCATTCCTGTCGTGAAAAAATGTCCAACTGAGATCACGATGTCCTCCTACCCAAATAGTGATGCATTCTGGTTGGTGGTTGACCTACCCCTCTGAAAAATATTGATCAGTTGGGATGATTATTCCATATATATATATACATATGGAAAAATAAAAAATGTTCCAAACCACCAACCAGCATTATATGTCTATCCTTGTGGCGACTGCTATAATCTAAAATATGTGAAGATAAAAAAATGGATCTGGAGCCAGGTACCCCGGAAAACACCAGGATATCTGGTAAATAGAAGTTTGATGAACTCTGCATGGCCCCCATTCAGATAGCCCCTAGCCGGTATTGACGACCTATCCGCATATTACCGTTTTCGCGGAACCCCAAACATCGCGAATTCAAACATAGGTATGACTTGTATGTAACTCTGAATATACAAATATATATAAGCATAAGTTGTAGAACCCCCGTTTGGCTTAAGACTGCTTTTACCGTTTTGGTGCAGGAGGGGGGGGGGTATTGGTGCACGGCTGGTGCGCGGAAAAGGAAAATAGGGGCAAGGGTGGGTCTGGGAAGGGAAAAATAGGTGCGGGAGTGGGTTCTTGCCAATCTGTGGATCCAGTCAGGATCCCGTCGGGACCCAGTCGGGCACCAATTTTTGCATTTTTGGGCACCGCTTTTGGCCAGTCGGGATCCAGTCGGGATCCAGTCGGGATCCAGTCGGGATCCAGTCGGGCACCAATGTCGGGAGGCAGCCAAATTCATAAAAAATAGCATTTTTGCAGTGTTTTTGCATGTTTTTCGGTGATTTTGGCTGCTTCCCGACAGGTCCAAACGTGGTGCCAAAAATTCGAAAATTGGTGCCCGACTGGATCCCGACTGGATCCCGACTGGATCCCGAAAAAGCGGTGCCCAAAAATGCAAAAATTGGTGCCCGATTGGGTCCCGACTGGGTCCCGACTGGGTCCCGACTGGATCCCGACCCGGTTTCTTCAAAAAAACACCTATTTCCTTAAATTTGAGCACCTATTTTTGAAATTTTAGCACCTTGCCGTGCACCACCCCCCCCCGTTTCCCCCTCTCCGGACCCCCCCCCACCAGTCTTAAGCCAAACACGGGCTTGGCAAAGCATAAGTGTCAAGTGACGAGCAAAAAATCATCCAACCCAACAAAAAAGGAAGATCAAGCATTCAATGTGCAGCCCACTGTAAAATCAGTCATCTAGATAACATTTTTTCCTCTAACCTACGCCCAGAGCCCGAGATTGCTCATTGAATTGATATCTACTTGGTAGCGCACCCCAGTTAGTAAGTGCCTTATTCGCGGTTATTACTCCAGCTAATCCAGGGTAAAGGTGATCATCATATTTTCCCTGGGGTTGAACTAATATATGATAATCCATTTAGTAAGTGGGCTTAACCACCACATATAAAAACTCAAAAATATAGATACAAGTAAATATATAAGTAAATATTACAGTATATATATATATGGCTGTTGATCAAAATTCCTTTATCCGCAAACGGCCATTCTTCGCCATATACTGAATATATATATATATATATATACCATCTGGTTATTTAATATAGCCATGGAAAATCACTGTGTTTTTTAGTTCGGTAAACAATCTATAAATAGGCCATCTATACCATGGCTATGTTAGTCATAACCAGAGGGTAAATGGAAAATACATTTGCCATATATGATAACATGGATCCCATCAATATACCCCAGTCATGTTATAATATATACCAGCACCATGGATCCGTCATGGGTACCCGCTGGTAAATTAACATAAACCCTGGCAGTCATCGGGGTTGGAAGATTAGTTTCCATTAAAAAATGGTGATTTTCAGGGTCAACAAGTTAATTTACCAGAGGGTATATATATATAAAAAGATACCCAAGTCATGTTAGCATATATACCAGCACCATGGATCCGTCATGGGATATATAAATAGAAAATACAGGAACAAACACCATTTGGCAGTGTGTCAAAACCCTATCCCCCTTTTTTTGTTCACATCAAAATAGCTGGGATTTATGGATGTGAATAACCCACTAAAAATGGCATTAATAGGTATTGATCCATAGCCATATCTAGATATTGCCCCTACCCGAGTAGGAATATTGTGTTTGTTCCACTGAGTTCTATAGGATTCTATAGGTATTGACCCATACCCATTTCTGTATCGGGACGTCCCAAGAAAAGCCATGGAGATTTGCCAAATCCATCCAGGTGGCTCCGCAGCTCCACAGGTCGACCCGGTGGTCATAGCGACACTCCAGCACCTGCCAGGAATCCGTGGTGCTTTCATGGAGAAAAAACAGGGTTTTCATGCGATTTTAATATGGTTTAATAGGAAGAATAATGGGATAATGATGGTTTTTAATATGGTTTTAATAGGAAGAATAATGGGATAATGATGGAATATGGTTTAATATGGTTTTAATATGACCATCCTAGACTAACAGTTCGATGTGGAAAAAACAACACCATTTGGAGATTTCCTACAATGAGGGTACCCCTAAATCATCCATCTTACTTTTGGAATTTCCATTGAACAAACCATAAATTGGGGATCCCCCATGACTATGGAATCCCCTATATATCCAAAAGTTACAATACCAACCAACTCCCACCAAATCCCAACATAGTCACTATAATCCCAAAAACAAATATTCACAGAATTGTGGATGGTAGCGAAATCCTGGACCTTGGATGGTTGAAACCCTAACAATAATGTGAGTAAAACAATAATAAACCATTTGGGAATGGTAAATGGTAAACATATCACGGCTTATTGGTGATTTGGGGGATTTTGGGGGGTGGTTCATGATTGTTTTACCCACATTAGGATCAACTACCCTCTGGTAAACGTTTACATAACTATGGAAAATCACCATGTTTTTTTTAATGGGAAAATTCACTATTTCAATGGTCATTTTCAATAGTTTTTTGTTAGCTTACCAGAGGGCAAATCCCATTAAAACCAGCATTTTGTTGGTTAAACCCCATTAAACCACCTTTTTTTTACCACCATTTTGACATAACCAGAGGGTACCTATCAACCAACAGGATCTAGGGTTTTCCCCGTGGGGAAACCCCCTGGTTTCGCTGCCTGCGGCGCCACGTAGACCACGGTGCCGGCGCACTGCCGCAGCACTTCCCCAGGAGTGAAGCTGCAGGCCAGGCCGAAGTCAACGACCTTCCTGAAACCGTGGGTTCAAGGCGGAAACCGCGCCAGAAATGGCTACTTTAATGCTGGACATGGTGAACAAATATGGGAAAATCCATGAAAATCCGAGGTAAACCAGCAAAAAATGGTGATTTAAGATGATTTAATGGGATTTTTCATGATGATATCATGGGACTTAATGGGAAACTCCAGTTCTATAATGGGATATTATAGCCCATGGTGACTTCACCCTCCATGTTTGTTGGGATATGGGGCGCCCAAACTATGGTGATGGCTCTATCCACTTAGCTCACTGCAGTTCTGCACTTCCAAGAAACCAATAGGACACATACAAACACATACATATGTTCCTAAATCACAATTGGACATATACAACAATATATTACCAATATTGGATGGCATGCATGTTCCTATAATTCAAAATCAGCTATGCAAAATTGGAATACTTGGGATATAGTGGTGGACTTGAACAACCTTGGCTCTTTTTCCTTCACCAACAATGTGTACATGGGATTACAGTAACCAGCAACGATGGGGGTAGATCAAGAACAGATAAGACTAATGGTGATTATAATGGTGATATTAATGGCATAGCAATTTCAATTGGATGTATAACCAACGGTAGTATAATTTGGGTGATTGATGGGACGTAAAACCAGCAATATATTAATTGGGAAATCAAATGTATATATATATATATCAATGGGGGATATAGTCTAATACGAGTGACTTCGCACTGAAAACGACACAGTTGAGACCGAGAATCGAACAACAAAGCACACTGGATGTCACAAAGTAGGTTGTCCAAACGTTAAAAAATCCAAGAGCTGAACCGGCATGGGTTTCTGCAAAAACACGGAGCTTCAGCTTCGTTCAATTTTTTTCAAACTACGCCCACTCTGTACAGACATGGCAACCTCAGTCTTCCAGCAGCTGTTCCAATTCGGTCTGAAGTCTGAAGATTTGAATCCCTAGTTCACCCCATGGTTTACATGAAAAAAATGCGGCTCAACGTTGAAGACTTAAAACATCTTAAAACACAAGGTTTATCCGCATGTTTGTTGTATCTGAATGTTGTTGGTTCAATCACACAGATCTCCGGTTCAAAGTGCAGGACGAGATTCACCACATTCTCGTGGCATGGAGCATGACTCAGCAGCAAAGTATTGCTGTGTTTCAGATCCTCGGCAGATCGGTAAAACATAGAAGATTTCACTCACGTGGGAAACCCAATGTCATAAACAACAACCCATTTGGGATGGTTTATAGCACCAATTTATGGTGATTTTTGCAATTATTTATTATTAGGTTTATCACATCAATCTGAAAAGTTCGGCGATTTTGGGATATAGTTGCCCCTCGAAGCAACATTCCAGGGTTCGGTCGAGGCACCCGATGACAAACCTGCTGGGAGTGCATGTAGCGCACCGCTTTGAAGACCTGGGCACACTGTTGTTTTTTGATGAACCCTTTGGTAAGGATGATTTACCTATGAAAAATGGACGTTCATTGACATAAACTGGGAAAATCTTTGAAATCCACCATAAATGGATGGTTGAATAAAAAATCAATTACTTTACTTCGTGTGATCCCCACCATGACATTTATACATTTTCTTACTGGCAAATCTTCTGGCATTCTATCTGACATATCTTCTGGCATTCTATCTGGCATATCTTCTGGCATATGTTCTGGCATATCTTCTGGCATATTTTCTGGCATTCTATCTGGCAAATCTTCTGGCATTCTATCTGGTATATCTTCTGGCATTCTATCTGACATATCTTCTGGCATTCTATCTGGCATATCTTCTGGGATTCTATCTGACATATCTTCTGGCATTCTATCTGACATTCCATCTGGCATATCTTCTGGCATTCTATCTGGCCGTTGAGGTCCGGCAGTGCCCACTGGGATCTGGAGCTCATGGTTGAGGTCCGGCAGTGCCCACTGGGATCTGGAGCTCGCGGTGGAGGTCCGGCTGTGCCCACTGGGATCTGGACTGCGAGGAGGAGGCGGCGGGTGAGGAGGCGGAGGAGGCAGAGGAGGCGGAGGGGGAGGAGGAGGAGAAGAGCTCTGTTAAAATCTAGCAACCCTCACCTGGCAGGTGGGGAACTATGAATGGAGAACTTGCAAGTGCCAGTTCTGATTTCCAAAGAGTGAGAGATTCCCAGGGGCCATGATTATCATGATTGAATAGCTCGATCTGAGGGAACTATGACACGGAAACCATTGGTTTTAGCAGCAAAGACTGGGCTGTGCTGCAAATGACCTTTCTATTCGAATGCAGTGAATGATGAATCACGTGTGATGTGTGTGTTTGACATCACTTATATAGCATATAGCAACGAGACGACAAAACAAAGGAGAAAAGGAACGCAGCATTTGGCTCCTTTCTTACGGAAACCGACGATACAACCCATGCGATATTATTGCAGTTTTTACTGCATTCCCAGAATTTATCACGAGAACAACTTCCGAAATAGGAAACGGAAATCATAAGAGACTTAAAATTTGAACCACATTCGCTACCACAAACCAGGAACAAAAACAGTGGTTATTTGATTTAATGATATCAACAGAAATTAAAATTAATAAATAAAAACACATCTTTGAGTATGTTTGAGTGAGATTATATATATATATGCAACAGCGCCCAACAATAACATACAAAAACAAAAGACTTTGGTGAGCACTTTACCATTGGTATGGGTTCGCCCAGAACCGGCATCTCTTCATTTTCCCCTTGACATTCACCATTTATGGCAACAGAATACGAAAAAAAACAATGTACCAGTTTCCTTTGTATCAAACTATACCCATCCAAGGTTTCATCAGATCTGTGTTGTTTTCACTTTTTCTTACTGGTGCTTAGTAGGGAATTTTCGGGAATGATCCACTGGCTAACAATCAATTTCATAATCCCAACAACCCCCAGCAACCCATCCATTCCCTAAGTTTTTGCTCGGAAAACCCCTGGATTTCCGCGTGCCTGACGCATCACAATGGCCGCCTGCATCTCGCTGTGATGGCCGCTTTCCAGGATAAAACCTGACGACCCCGTGTGATGTGGAAAAAAAACATGGAAATCTGCGAACGAAATGACGGTTGAAATCCATGGTCAGGGAAAAGTAAATCAGATTAATTGTTAGTAAATCAAATTTACTGTAAAATCTATGGTTACCCTGGTTTGTAAATTTGATCCTCCAAGAAAAGTATCGAACAGTTAAACACTTCAGATGCGTCACCTGGTATGCCGAGGAATTTCCACAAGAGTCACCGAGGAAAAGATCAGGACGCAAATGATAATAAAAGTTGGGATGATGTTCACAATAACGGCAAGGATGATATTTTAATTATATATATTATATGTAGTATATAATTATAGTGTGTGTGTATATATATATGTAAATAACACAAATGTTTATAAATCATTTATGAATGTTCCTGACTCGATGTATCTCTGCAGTGGGGTTCTAAACCGACAGGGCGACCGAACAGGATTACACAATCGTTGCTACCCTCAAATGATGGCTGATAAATGATACATGTCACTACACTCCACTACACTACACTACATTACACTACACTATACACTCCACACACTACAGTACATTACACTACACTACACTCCACAACACTACAACTACAACTACAGAACTACACAACTACACTCCACTACACTCCACTACACACCGCTACACTAAATTACACTACACTACACTCCACAACACTACAACTACAACTACAGAACTACACAACTACACTCCACTACACTCCACTACACACCGCTACACTAAATTACACTACACTACATTACACTACACTAGAAAGATCGATAGATAGATAGATAGATACATAGAAAATAGATAGGTAGGTAGGTAGATAGTCAGAGAAAGAGAGAGAAAGAGTGAGAGAGATCAAGCACCTTTCTGTCCATCAGTGGCTTCGCTCTGCCATCCCGGATTCACAACAACCAAGCTCTCCTATAGGTTTCCTATTTTTGAAACTTCCGCCACCGCCTTGTGCGGTACTACTGGTAAATGATACATGTTACATTATAGATGATGGTGATGGTGAAAACCATTGAAATCAACATCACCATATTTTAATGTTATATGATGTTATATGTGTTCATGTCTTGATGAATCCATCCAGCCTAATACCGAATACTCACCATGGAAAACTGGTTTAGTATTGGGCCTCTTCATTCTGGCAAGCCAGGGGGGGCAATGTGAATGGGGTTGTTTTACTCCAATTGATTATGGATGGAATTTTGTTCCATCATTATAACTCCATGTTTGGTTGATTGGACCCCTATCCCGTTCTTAACCCACCGGTAAAATGAAACGACAGAAGGATTTGAACACTATTCACTTTAGACAAGAAATAACAACCAAAGTTTACAATGAAAACTTAAGATTCTACCCACCAACAATAGGGATTTCATCATTAAACATATATCACAGGGAGGTAATGGGATATGAATGGGAGTAATGGGGAATACTAAAAGCTAAGAATTACAGTATATAGTAGGTGGCTCCCAGCAAAATGGGAATATTAACCAAGGTTCACCCACTAATTATGTAATATCAACTTACCATATGGCACCGTCATCCAAACACCGAATGGCCAACTGACCGGTTGCTCATGAATCTACGCCATAAACATCGATAACTTGTTTGTTGGTTTTATATCGGTATACCATCCTATTTTCAGCCAAAACCAAATAGGTATCTTATCCCTACGTCAACGGTACTAAGCTCATGGCTTCACACATGCTACCAGGAGAATCCCTCAAGTTTGGAGCCATATGCTAAGTGGACTTTTCCAATGTCCATTTATTTGGTGCACCATATGTCTCCCAGTTGTCAGGATTCATTTGAGGGAGAGGAAAGGTTGAACAATACATTTCCCACCACAAAAACAAAAAACATCATTACTTTCTTCGAGTGATCCCCACCTTGAAACACTATTCTGACATAGTCTCTGACATGCCATCTGGAAGTGCATATGGCATAATTATATATACAGTATTCATTCTGACCTTCTATCTGACACTCTTTCTGGCCTGTATTCTGACATATCTGGCATCTATTCTGACATACTTTCTGGCATAAAATATTCTGACATTCTTTCTGGCATTCTATCTGGTATATCTTCGGAAATTCTTTGTGGTAGACACGTCGCAGTGACACGATACTGTAGAGGCCGGCAATTTTGCCGAAAGTTCTCGATCCAGCCGCTGGGCATAGATATGCGTGACGGTGAAGCATCTGTCAAAAGAAAACTATTAGCATTACATTACTTCCTCAAAAAAATATTGAGATTATTGAGCAGAATTCCTGCAACAGCTCAGCACAGGAGCTGTGGCAGCAGCCAAACACTTTAAACTAAGATCAGCGTGTTCCCCATGATCATCATACTTGGGGGTGCATCAAGGCATTGTAATTGCTAAATATCGATAGTAACTATAGTATCACCCGGTTATATGGGTTACATTATATATATATAACTACAATATATAATCTGTATATATATATAATATGTATATATATATATATATACTGTGTATATATATATATATAAACATACGTGTATATATATACAGGCTCTAGAAACCGCTTGCAATTCCTAGGATGTCCATCCAAGTACCCAAGCCCATCTGCTGGCTTATCATTATTTCCCAATGGCCGTATATTATCATATGATCACCTTTCATCATCATTATAATAATACGCAGTACTCATCATCATCATCATCATCATCACTAACATCATCACCATCAAACATCTTCATAAATACATGTACATACATGTACCATGTTTGTCCTTGATGATCATCAAGTTCTACAAACAATTTGCTGTTATCAATGGATTGGTTTAAGGGAAAATCTTAACCAGGAAACCCATGGGTTTTTACCATCAAATTGATCGGGGTTTCCGGTTAAAATTTTCCCATCATCCATGACCATGACCAACCTGCCCCCACCTAAGAGTTCACCACCGCTACACAGCTCCATCACCAAGAAAACGCTCTCTGCGTCCTCCGGAAACCCGGAGGGGGTACAGGACTAACAGGGACTGCTATGGTATAGATGGCATGTTTAGACATTATATGATTGACCTAGAAAAACAGGTTGGTGATATTTGGTGATTTTCCAATTATATGTCAAACTACCAGAAGGTACTTAAGGAATGCGATTCCGTCCGTCTCAGTTGGTAGATGTTTCTGTTTCAAGGGAAATGGATGAGATACCAGAAGGTGGCGACCCACCAGTTATAAGTTGGTTTATGTTGGTTTATAACCCCCACTTATAAGTTGGTTTAAAACCCGCACTGAATATGGATATATCTACTACAAACCCAAGTGACATTGGAGTTCTTTGCACTAATTCAGCTATCGGGCACCACCTTGAAAGCATGTTGAACTGACTCACCAAGTTAACCATTCCTGGACCTAATCAAATCAGTGAACTTCGGAGTTGACGATTTTGTTGGGGCGCAAGCAATGGATGATGCAAACGCTGAAGTTGAGGAAATCTATCACTATCTATCTGGAAATGGAAAATCTGGACACACAGAAGGCCTAAACAACGTCAAGGATTATGCGCAAAAAAAATCGAAAACAATCAAAATCACGCAACTTAGCAAAGTCCTAAATTTGATGTTCCAGAGTTCCGTGAGTAGGAACGAAACGCTGAAATCAATAAAAACTCCTTAAAAAAAAACAAATCACTTTTTTTTGAGTTTTTTTTTCAGGTGCAAGTTGTTTTGATTACATATATATATTTATATAGTTATGTAATGATAATGATTCGGAGATGCTGGGATATCATTCGGAGATCATGGGATTTCACCAAACAAAACTGGAGTGCTATTCCAACGTGAATTGTGTGGCTTTTTTTGTACGCAAATATTAGCCATTCTATGGGTACATCTTATGGAACCAATATATCTTATGGATTCTTATGGAATCAATACATGTTGTTTGGGTTTGATACCTCAATTTTTGGGGCGATGCTGGCACATGCACATGCCACTGTCCGTTTATGGCCCGTCCTAGGGTTGAACATCTGATCCAATGTTGCATTTAAACTTCAAAACGGCTAAATCCTGAAGCGTCACAACTTGTCTCTGGCCTTTTTCAGCAGTATATTCTGAAAAATTCATGGAACCAATTAACCAATCATATTCATCATATTCTCAAGTTTGATGCTTAAGCGGTCCCCTTACCATTTTCGTCCCCATCATTCAGTCTGTCTCGTCACCCGACGGCTTGGTGGGTGAATCCAAAGCCTCAAAGGTCTCATGGAGCATGACAATGTTTGGATGATCCAACAACCTGCTCCAACGCGGCGATTCGCGCAAGGTGCGTTATATAAAGGTGTCCAGCAGTTCGGTTCCAAGAGTTGCTGGGTAGCGAAAAATGGCCTATGGTTTATGGTAGATATGTCAAGATATATCTATATAGTTAATGGGAGTTGTAACCTATAGCTTAATTTTGGGATTGAAGCATGCTCGAAGCAACAAAAACTATGGTTGACCATGATGGGATATTATCCCTATCACCGGATGTTGAAGAACCAGGTCCCCGGTGAAGTCCAACAAAAATTGCAGTGGAAACTCCAGTATTACAGTTTTGGTGACAAGCCCATGATGTTGTTCATGTTTTTTTTGTACATGTTTCATTGCGGAAAATCCCAGCGTTCTTGGTGCTTCAGCTCACGATATTTTTTAGGCCAGTTACATCTGGGTTCTATATGGCTTATATATATATATATATATACAAAGTCATCCTGGAGTATATAGATAGAACATGATAGAACATGATGAATATGGACATGTCATTGACATGTCTATCTAAATCATTCGCAAAATGACAGAATATGTTTGAACATCATTGAAAATCCCATATTCTATCTGCTTAAAAGGTTATTGTTGTTTATATATATATATGCCCCCAACGCACTGACCATCATGGCTTTGTAATTTCCCAGGTTTAATTTGGCAACCTTAGATATTAGATACCCTGCAAGGTGGTGCTCCAGTTCCTTAGCTAAGTTGGTTTATATAAACTCCAATTTCAATATGGTTTATGGTAGATATCTGATATATGGTAGATATATCGAACTACTTCCTATGGTTTACAAACCAACTTATAACTGGGGAGGCACCACCTTGTGCAAACAAACAAATTGTCAGCTGGTTAGTACAATTGGCCATTGATAGCAAAATAATAAAGTATAAATATATATATATACATACTAAAGTATCTAACCAAGGTTGACCCATGTCTGGTGGAGAGGCTCTATTGGCCCTGCCATGGACCGTGATGACTACATGAAAGTAGCTAGGGAAAACTGTAGAAAAAATCTTCCCTCAGGTCAACAAACATGGCAATGAGAAATCCAATGAACCTTAAATTGATGAATCACAGAAAAGGCTGGAGCTTTCATACTGGCTTATCACACAGCAGCTCTGAAACAACCAGTGGCTTTTGACCACGGTGACCACGGTGACCGGTGACCAACCATTCCATGATTTAAATGCCTCATGTGCCTCATGAAAACATGAGGCAACTTTGATTCAGGAAACACCACATGTTCATTGCACAAAGACATATCAGTTGTTGTGGCTGATATATCCCGATATCTCAGTAAAGATACAAATGAATTTCACATGTTCAATGATTTTGAAAGATTCTTCCTCACTAGAGTGACCATTTCCACACGTTTTGGTTGTATATCAATTGATAGTCCATTGACAATGGTCCATTGATATCCCATCATATCCCGTTATATACCCCGAGTTACATTATTCAATAATTCGCTGAATCCAGTTGAGCAACGTCCCCCCCAACCATGGTTTATTCGAAGTTATATGGGCTGATATAATGTTATACCTTTATATATATATATATGTATATATATATATCCATTGATGTTTACTATCCATTTACTATCCAATATTTGTTATATATATATATATATATACATTATATGTATATATAATATATATATGGGTAAATTATAATAATTCACGAACCTGAATTAAGGCCATTTGGGGATGATTTCCCTTACTAACCATGATTCCAGTGAGGTCGAAGTGAGTTCGTTATAATTTACCCAGATATATATATATACACCTTATATATATATACCTCATTTATATATATATATACTATCCATTACTATCCAATACTGTATGTTGGGGCACGCTTGGAAATTCCCCACCAGCATCGCGCCTCATGATCTTGATCTCCTCTCTGAGGCGCTGGGCATCGCGCCTGCCGACAGTGGTAGAGCAAACGGAATGGTACCCTATGGTACCCTATGGGCCATGGCTTCCATAGCTATGTCAAATAACCAGATGGTAATGACTTACCCTCTGATAAATTAACATAGACCCTGGCAGATAGGGGTTGGAAGACTAGTTTCCATTAAAACATGGTGATTTTTATGGTCTATGTTTATTTACCAGAGGGTATATGTATTATTGGAGGGGATTATATACTAGCTTCATAGAATTTCATAGATAATGATTAACCTCTGGTTGGTAAACTAGCATAACTATGGAAAGATCCACCATGCTATTAATGGGAAAAATCACTATTTCTATGGCCACGTTCAATAGCTATGTAAACGTTTACCAGAGGGTCAGTTTGAGGTGGATAAATCAATGGTTGGTGGTTAATAAAAAAAACATTTTGAAACATGATGGAGTTCGTCAATGGGAAGGATGACATCCCATATATGAGATGGAACATAATCCAAATGTTTGAAACCACCAACCAGAATAACCATTGATATCAATTTATGTTTGTTGTTTCATGCTTTATGAATGATCAGTTTGAAGCTATAGTCAATGTTGATCCAATATGCTCCGAATATTAGCGGTCGTCTACTTTGGAACATCCAACAAGCCCATCATCCCAATACCCCAACAATGGCCTAATGTAGCCCAATATCCCATACATGAAGCATCCACGTGTGGAGTTGTCATATTTTTCCGAAGAAAATCATGGGACATCCTCAATTGTTTGTTGGTTCAATCCTTTCTTTTTTGGTTCCAATTCCAGTTCCGTAGTTGAATTCAGAGTTATATCAATCAATTGTTTCTGTAAAATAAACTTTATTGGTTGCTTCTTAGATCACAAAAAATCCTTCATGTTTGCTCGTTAAATTTAACGCAGCAAATTGCCCATGTGTCCCGTTGAGGCCATTGTTGTGGATGCATGTTGTAAATACAACAAGTTGAGACATGCGCTACACAATGATTTACAATGTTACCCTCTGGTAAACTAACATAACTATGGAAAATCACATTTTTTAATGGTAAAACTCACTATAAATAGCCATTTTCAATAGCTATGTTAAATTACCAGAGGGTACAATGTTAGTTTAACCATGTTTAAGTTTATCCAGCCATGTGTTCAGCGGGCTTACCCTAGTTTTATCCAGCATTGTTCTAAATAAGTTCCATATTATTGGGTGTACATCCCAAGAATATTCCACAATATTGTATATTCCTATTATTGTTGGTTTTATCTCCCCATTGTTGCTGGTAATTCCTATTGTTTAATCATATCAGCTTTGTGGTATTGTTTATTCTATATGATATTATTATATAACCCCATGATTGATCATTATTGTTGGTTTTGTGGCCCCGTAAAGGAACACATTGTTAGTTATTATATATATATATTGTATTCTTGAACTTATATCCCATTCATATCGTCATTGGTGTCAGTGTTTCTATATAATAATATAGCAACCCCCAAGAAGGTTTTTCACAGTGTTTCCAGGAGGGTATACTGGTATATATGTTCCACATATGTTCCAGCTTCCCAACTTTTCAACAACTTTTATTACCGGTGCTTAGCAGGGAATTTTCGGGAATGATCCATAATCACTACCCTCTGGTAATTTGTTACATAGCTATTGAAAATTGCCATAGAAATAGTGGATTTACCCATTAAAAATAGTGATTTTCCATAGCTATGTTAGTTTACCAGAGGGTATCAATAATCATCCCAGCAACCCCCAGCAACCCAGCCATTCCCTGCTAAGCATACCCCATGGCAACAGTGGTCTGTGCCTGCGCATCTGCACCAACTGTTCGGGCGCCGTTGAAGGCGGCGCCCGTTTCAGGTCCAGCTTGGGAACGGCCTACGCCAACGGCGGGGCAGGAAATCCACAGGAAACCATTGGTTTTACAAGGTGGCGATCTGCTCTACATTACTGTTGTCTAAGCTTAAGACAAAGAGGAACTTCAGGGCGAGGAGGATTGCTAGGGCTCATTTGAGACAAATCATGAAGAAAAACGTTGCCGTCAATGCTAAAACGCCCCTAATTGGTAGCAAACATGTGTGAATCTCCTGTTAGGCAATGGTTTCTTGGGCGTGTTTAGGGGGAAGGGATTCTATTTACCACTGAAATAAGGTCCCGCTGACAGGCTGGAACTCCCAACACTCCAGTTTCAAATCCTCCAAGGTGTGGAGTCATCTGTAGACCTTGAGGACAAGTCAACTTGACAACTCATTAAAAAAAACACTTATAAATTATAAACATCTACATCCCCCTACCATCCCCCCTACCATTCCCCCACCATCCCCCATCCACTTTACCCCCCTGTCTCCGTCCCCCGGCGGCCCAAGCCTTGACCGCCACCATCTCCTTGCTCTTGCGACTCTGTGCCTTGTAGACGAAGCCGAAGCCGCCGGCACCGATGCGACCGCCCTGGGTGGAGCTGCTTCGGGGAACGGATGATGGACGGGACGGTAGTCGATATCAGTAACCCCCATGAAGGTTTTCCCACAGTGTTTCCAGGAGGGTATATTGGTATATGTTCCACATATGTTCCAGCTTCCCAACTTTTCAACAACTTTTCTTACGGGTGCTAAACGTAGGGAATTTTCGGGAATGATCCAGAATCACTATCAGTAATCATCCCAGCAACCCCCAGCAACCCATCCATTCCCTACGTTTAGCACCAGTAAGATGATGATCAAGTCAATGTTGTGTTAATTAGCAACTGGTAATCATATGTATGAAAATGTTTGGTGATCTTTGGTGGTGATCATGGTGGTGGTGACTGGTGATCACAATAGTAGTAATTAGTAAAACATGAGAAAAAATGTTCATGCTAATGATACTAGTATATATATATATTTACAGTAGGTATATTGTGATTTAATAAAAAAATACTATATCTATTTATCTAACCTAATTTAATCTAATCTAATCTAATCTAATCTAGGTAGAATGATCTAACCCAGTCCTGTACAACATGGATTGAATATACTACTTGGTACAATAATCTGGGTAAATTACAATAATTCACTAACCTGAAATAAGGCTATCTTGGGAATGTTTCCCCTTACTAACCATGATTATAGTGAGGTCGCAGTGAGATCGTTATAATTTACCCTCTGGTAAACGTTTACATAACTATGGAAAATCACCATGCTATTAATGGGAAAACTCACTATAAATAGCCATTGTCAATAGCTATGTTAAATTACAAGAGGGTACCCAGAATGATGATAGTCATGATCATCCCATTGATCATCCCAGTTCCCACACCAGATTCACGGAGCGTTTCATATCTTTCCAACAAAAAACACTGGGAACCTCGGACCGTTGTGAACATCTCCGAAATTTGGAACTCAAAAAAAAACATAAAACAAATGTGATGTGGGTTTCCTTCACGTAGTTCCAAGTTTTTTTGTTGGACCGTTTTTTGGAAACCCCAGTTTTACCAAGCTCCAGTGATCATCATTGTCTCCAAAAACAAATCCAATGACTTGGAGTTGCCATGTCGTGCCTGGCGGGCATAGCTATCCCAGACCTCAGGCTGGCATGATGTCATACTTTGTTGATGGGAAACAAACTGCTGACAAAAAAAAAGTTTTAGAATATTCATCCCCCCACAATGAATGTGGTATGTTGATGCATTTTGGCGTGTTTTCATGCAATAATTGTAGGTTTTGGCCAATCACCATATATCAACTTCAAGCCTCGAGGTTGGCCAATTTGATCCATCTCAGTATGTACTAAAGATATAAGTTGCTATGAAATATTCCCAATTATGGATTTTAAAAAAAACATGAGAATCAGTGGGATGCTTAAGATAGACCAACATCTATGGTACCCTTCTTGAAATTTGGCTTCCTCACAGGCCGTCGCATGGACTTGACTCCTGACCTCCTGACCTGAAAGTTTCAACCATTTCAGGTGTAGGCAAAGAAAACATCACCCTAGGCAAGCGTTTGGACATAAGACTTGAAGATACGGTTTCCAAACTGATCCAAACTGAAAAAATGAATCTAAGCTGCAAAAATTCAAAGCAACCCTAGAGACAGAGACAAACATCTTTTAGCAATGTTAAACATTAATTTCCGTAGGATCTCACTTTTTACCCTGGTAAACTAACATAACTATGGAAAATCACCATGCTATTAATGGGTAAATCCACTATTTCTATGGCCATTTTCAATAGTTTTTTGTTAGCTTACCAGAGGGTAAATCCCATTTTTTTGCCATCATTTTTAACCACCATTTTTAACCACCATTTTTAACCACCATTTTTGACCACCATTAAACCACCATTAAACCATGTGTCTGTTCAAACGGATTGCCAACAAAACTGTAGCTGAACGCCGGCCCGCGAGACGGCCATCCCCCAAGAGCCGAGCATTCTGGAGCGAGCCGCACTGGGTCACAGACCAGCGTGCCTGCGGCGGGTAAAAATGTGGGTTTTGTAAGAAAAGATACGGAGATAAACATGGAAAACAGTGAAGGACAGCTGTAAAGAACTTGATTTACCCTCCAGTAATCATACAAAAAAATGGAACATCACCATGCTAGTAAGTTCGGGAAATCAACGAACTATGGCACGGCCATGGCTTCCATAGCTGGCAGTCAGCCGCCAGTCTTAGCTATCCAGCGATGGGGGTCCAGAACAAGATAGAATACCATGTCCATCCAACTTGTTCAATGCACCATCATCCAATTCACTTAAGGGGGAAAGCTGCATCTAAGTCGTCCGTTTTGAAGGGTTAAATGGTTAAGCATGATTAAGTCAACAATACCCTATTCCAGGCATATGGACATGCAACTACAAGTATGGGTGAAAACATGTGAAAACTTAGGATCCTTTAAGCCTTTGAGAACACAACACTTAAGCATGTTTACAGTCATGATGTATCATGCCTCCCATTTTGGACTGACCTGCGTGCCCGTATACCACATGTATCCAAGGTATTCCAACGTAAACCCAACGACAGGCGGTGACAAAGGTCAGAGAAAATCTACGGTACAACTTGCAACATGCCAAGCATCATACGGAAGACCGGCCAAAGTCCGTGCTACACAATGAAATATCATCATAGAGAACATTTTGGCCATGTGTTAAAATTGGGGTACCAAACAAAATGGATGTTTCATACAAAACACATGCCCCTGTGGGTTTGTCTGAAAATAGGGTACCCAAATCCACTGAATTGTACTATTTCTCCAACATTGCCATACGGGGTTGTGTACCCAATTTCAGCCGAGAATAGTCCTTTCCTAGGTTCGGGCTCAACGGGCCCGACGGGCCCAACGGGCTCCAACGGGCCCCAACGGGCCTGCTTCACGGGCGACGGGCCCAACGGGCCCAACGGGCTCGACGGGCTCGACGGGCTCGAGAGGCCGTGGCGCTGAATGAACCCATCATCCCTTCTGGTGCTGGCGTTACACTACATTCAATTGGGAAGATCAACAACGGTACTGGGAATATAGATTCCCACCCCCGGCTAACTTAATATTCAATGGGGAAAATCAACAAAAGGTATTAGGAATTTAGAATCACATCTCTGTTCAACTTTACATTCAAGCAGGCAAATCACCAAGGGTAATTATTTGGCATATAAGTTCCCCGCCTGTGAATTTTACATTCAATTGGGAAGATCACCGATAGGTATTTGGAATAAAAGCTCCCTTAGAAACATAATTGCCCACCCTGCTTGAACCTTTAGATTCAAGTGGGAAGATCACCACAGGTATTAGGAATATTTTAAAAAAATCCCACTCTCGTTTGCTTTTGCTTTCGACTGGAAAGATCAACAAGGGATGATGATGATGATGATGATGATGACGACGACGACGCTTCGTTGCCCATCGTCGTTGCCCTGCCAGGCTAAACCCAGGCATTAGCCGTATTTCAACATATGTATATATACATACATGTATGCATCTTGTATCTTTCTAATACGTATACACACATAAACATTTATTTATTGAGTGATTGTTCTTTATGCTTATCTTATACCTAATTACATCTGGTTGTATTAGGAATTTAGAATCGCATCTCTGTTCAACTTTACATTCAAGCAGGCAAATCACCAAGGGTAATTATTTGGCATATAAGTTCCCCGCCTGTGAATTTTACATTCAATTGGGAAGATCACCGATAGGTATTTGGAATAAAAGCTCCCTTAGAAACATAATTGCCCACCCTGCTTGAACTTTTAGATTCAAGTGGGAAGATCACCACAGGCATTAGGAATATAAAAAATCCCACTCTCGTTTGCTTTTGCTTTCGACTGGAAAGATCAACACGGGATGATGATGATGATGATGATGACGACGACGCTTCGTTGCCCATCGTCGTCGCCTTGCCAGGCTAAACCCAGGCATTAGCCGTATTTCAACATATGTATATATACATACATGTATGCATCTTGTATCTTTCTAATGCGTATACACACATAAACATTTATTTATTGAGTGATTGTTCTTTATATATATCTTATACCTAATTACGCTGCACGGCTCTACCTTTTCAAACAAAAAATAGAGACAATCATCCCCGGCAAAAAGGCCCTAACAGCGTTGAGGAAAACATCTTTGAACAAAAACTCCAGGACCTCAAGCCAGGACCTCAATGAGAATTTCACACAGTCGTCAAAGAAGGACCTGATAGAGGGGATCTGACAAGATCTTTGTACAAGAACCTCTTGAAGGCTTCCCTTGCAAACTTTCATACAAGCACCTTCTAGAATCTTCGCGCAAATATCTTTTAGAGGATTCCAGCAGGATGTACGCAAGATCTCCTCACAAACACCTCTACAACAAAGGATTTCACTAGGATATCCACAAGATCTCCTCGCAAGGACTTCTACAAAATCAGGAATCTGCGAGGATCTCGACAGGATCCCTACAAGATCCCCTTCCAAGAACCTCATACAGCAGGACTGCCCGACTGCCCCAAATTGTCGTCGGGCCCAACGGGCCCAACCCAGCACGAACGACCATGGCCTTTCAGACATGCGTCCAAATATAAATATTATACATATAATATTCTTATTGTTTCTGCCATGGAGAACACATTGATGGTCATACTATATCATCTAGCATGTGGTTAGGAATTATCTTCCTGGCTCCTTAGCTCCCCATTTAGTGTATGGATACTGTAGCTCCTTAGCTCCCTCCTAACCGCCGGATTTTTGCGGCTTTTGCACTGAATCCCAGCGTGAGCATGGGGATGCGGACGGTCAGTTGACGTACCGTCAGCACCACTGTGGCCAAAAAAATCACATAATTAAAAAAACAACTAATTTGGGGAGGCGAAGGTATGAGGGGCCCTTCTAATTGCTCTGGCCCTTTGCACAAAGGGTACATTTAATTCAACGGGATGAATTGGAGTGGTTCCAGCATTCCAGTCAAAGTTTCGATCAAGGGATCTATTCATTCCGGAATCGGTATTGAAGAATTTGTGCAAGTGTTGAATAACAGCATCATTATTTGCCAATCTGGGACGAACCTCCAAGCCCTTCATGGTCGCTGAAGAACCGATGCGGTTAATGGAAACAGCTTTCTTCTTGAGGGCCGAAGGAAAAACTTTTTGGTCTGTGAATTTGAGCAACCATGTGATGGCTTTACACCAAGTTTGAGTTTGGGCTCCCAAGGTGGTGGATTGAACATCAACTCGTTTCTCAATATCATCAAGGACATAGTTTGGAGCAGTAAATTTATCACGTTGCGCTTTTGTAAAAATATTCCTTGGGGTACGTGAATTGGTCGTGATGGTCATGACGCCGGATAGTCATGTGTATCTATCTATCTATATATATATATACATTATATAATATCACGTAATTCTTGAACATTTAATTCACATATTATGTGTATATATGTGGACGTATAATTATACTATATATATATATCATAATATCATGAATTAGTCTTCCACTACAGGTGTGTTTGAAGAATGGGACATTCCATCATCCATGGCCAGCATTTTACAAGGAATACTGATGATTGGCCAGTGGATGAGACGGAGACACCCCCAACAGAGAAACCCATATGGTTTCAACCATGGTTGTATTATACTACCGGGTGGCACCACCCAGTTTTAAGTTGGCTTATAATCCCCATTCATGTAGACATAACCCCCATAAACTCAGGTGAAAATGGAGCTATTTGCACCAACTTAGCTGCATATGTTGTTCCCCTAAAGGTCCCTGAGCTTGACCCGTTTCCATCCACTCCCGCCTGCATTGGCCGTCAATGGCCGCCGGCCACAAACTTTCGGGTCGTGGCATGGCTGGTGGTGGAAGCATCTGACTTTCTGGTACTGGAACATGTTGGATAGTATCTTTACCCTCTGATAAACTAACATAACTATGGAAAGATCCACCATGTTTAATGGGAAAACTCATTATTTCTATGGCCATTTTCAATAGCAAACTGTAAAATTTGCGGAGGGTATGTTTTTTGGGGTCTCCCCCACAAAAACTCACAGAATCGAGTTCCTTATCATGGTCGATTGATCAGAATCCTTTGATTCGCGGACGCAAAGACATGGTTGAAGAAAAGTCAGTATGGGTTTTGCTCAAGGAAACTGGAGACTTTGTTTATATTGGGATGGCAAAAAGTATGATGTGAATGAACTTGGCTGACAGGTGGCTGCTCTTTGGCACTCCTTGCTTTCTGTGGATGATGAATGTGGTGATCTTCCATGTGTCATAGTATCAATTTAGAGGTGTGAAGTGACTCAACTATGCAAAATCTGCACAATCTTGAGAACATGATGTATTTCATATCGGTTGGCTTGGACCGAAGTGAGCCTTTCACCATGGTGTGTTCTCGTTGCATCTGGCCATAGTTCTTATTCCGAACTACTTCAGCGCGCGTCCTTCATGACGCGAAAAAGCTGCGTGGGGTGCGATGCCGGAGATTGAGCAGCCAGCGAGTTCCCTGGATGCTGAATCAACAACCTCAACCAGGACCAATCGTGACTTAAGACCCAGGATCAACAGGATCTGTCCCATGTTTCCCTATGATTTTCCCTATGATTTTCCCATGAAAAAAGCGTCATTTTTGACCGGGACTCAACATTCACACTGATCAAACACAGCAGGGCTGTGCGAAAGTGCGGCATCTTCAATGGTCAGGTGTTTCAGCCATGACGCCCAACACTTCTAGATTCTACAATGGTGACATGGTGTATATATATATATACACTGTATATATATATATATACACATACACAGTAGGACAGCATAATGTATATATATATACACAGCATATCAAATATATGTATAATTATGTATATATATAATATACAATATATAATATCTTTACCATGTCTCAGCTATCTTCTAGCCATCTTTCAAAATACACAGCCTCCCTCTAAGCTGCCGTGGAGCCCAACACATCCTATCCTCGGTCCCTGACACGCTGAGGGTGAACTTCCAAGGCATGCTGAAGATGTGATGCATCCAATCTAAGCAGCTCGCCCTGCAGATCTCCATGACGGCTGAAACAGATGGGGGGGGCAGAATGACATCACGGCTGTATCAGTGATGTAGCAACTGGTGTTTTTTGTAAGGAATGACCACAACTAGACTTGCAACATGTACTTATACTGATACTGCTTTTTGCAATGAATGATAAACCAGGAAGTTGATTCTGAAGAAATGCAGGACATCTATGGGATTTTGCCATGCAATTTTGATGGGCCAGCCACCTCATGACTAGCGTCTGGCGTCACAACATCGAAATGTGGCTGGTTAAGAAAGGGATTCCTCTAATGGGTAGTGATCATCACCAATATATGGGTTAATTAGTATAATCCTCGAACTAATCATCAACCAATCATATACCAATCATCATTTATTAGTTATATCCATTTTTATCACAATATTTTGATGGTTAAGATTATTTAATATACATAGTAAATGACGAACTAATCATGAACCAACAGGGCTGTCTTAGGGCTGATGATCCAAGGTTGAAACCATGGAACTTTGCATTGTTTCTTCATCCTAGGTGGTGCCCACAGTGAAATGTTGGTTGGTTGGTTTATAACAACCAGTATGTATGTATGTATATATATATATCGTGATACATCATGATATGTCTACATAATTACATATGTATGATATATATATATATACGCCTCCTAAATATAGAACTATCATGATATATCTACTATAAACCCCCAAGTGAGATCGGAGTTACAAACCAACTTGGCTCACCCTGCTCTCCTCCCCCGGTCTTGATTCACCTCTCTCCATCATCTGTGACGTCGCAGACTGAGGAGATGATGTCCTAACAGGGCACACGGCTGGGCTGGAACTTGGATGTGCGGGCCCCACTTAGTAAATAGGTGAAATATCCCCAGTTACCCTCTGGTAAACTAACATAGCTATTGAACATGGCCATTTATAGTTGATCTACCCATAAAACATGGTGAATTTCAATAGTTATGTTAGTTTACCAGAGGGTATATATGAAATATCCCCACTTTTATATGGGATTAAATATGGCTTATATATGGATTATACAGTACATCCAAGTATGAATCTTTTGTCTATTTTTGGGATAACAAAATTGACCCCGACAGATCTCAGTTCAAGATCAACTATCTGTGGTCATCGATGACATGCTTGGTATGGTTTCAGCACAGCAGGAAAACAGCAGTCACTGTTTCCCCTTAGAGGTCATAGAAGTGGGCTTATAATATGCCATATAAGTAAGTGGCCATTTATGATTATATATGGCTTATATATGGTCATTACACCAGTAATACTTGGGGGTGCAGTGCTTACAAGGGGCATGAAGGGGCATGAAGGAGCCATAGTTGCAAGGCTTATATCCCAACTTATGGTGTTCTACTACCATCGGTTCCCCAGTCGTAGTGGATTTCCCATGGAGAAAATACGACGCGTATAGAACATTCAGGACTAGTTTCGAAATCCCAACAAATCCCTATTCTTGATGGTTCAATACTATGTATTATACTATACATCACTATTATTTATATATATACATATCTATACATGTATATATATATATATGTATATATATATATACATATGTATATATATATATGTATATATATATATATGTATGTATAGATATATGTATATATGTTACATTCCCATGATATTCCCATTAACCCTTTGTTGGATTCTTTCCCCTCAAAACTCTCCTCGTACCAAGACTGCGCTCCCAGGCGCAGCTTGTCGATGTTCATCACCTCGCCGCGCGCAGCAATTCTGGGATGTTTCAAGCTGTTTGCTATGGAGTTACCCTCTGGTAAACTAACATAACTATGGAAAGATCCACCATTTTCAATGGGAAAATCCACTATAAATGGTCATTTTCAATAGCTATGTTAAATTACTAGAGGGTACAAGGTGGTGCGCCCCCCAGTTGTAAATTGGTTATAAGTAGTTATAAGCCCATGAACTAGTTCGATATATCACCAACAAAAACCACAGTGAAATTGGAGTTATTTGCACCAACTTAGCTATCGAACGGGGGCACCACTTTGTGGAGGATTTCTAGCATCATTCATCCATTGAGTCCATAGAGGTAGAGACTCAAACCGTGTCCATCTGACAACGTCAGACATTTCCTGAATGGATGATCAGTTCGACGATCAACGGGTAACAACTAGACGACCTGTGTCGCTGTGTCCCTGGGATATACCTCCGAAAAATACGGCAATGCCAGGGATTTCAAGGTCTCACATTTTCAGAGCCATATCTTGCAAGCTACTTCTTGCTGGGCCTATGATATGGCTAAATCTTTGCCTTTGACGGTATCGGACAAATGACTCACTCAATATTTTAAGCGGAAATCTGCGGGAAAAGCATGGAAAAGCATCGTTGTTTACCAAATAAATCATGAAATAAGGGTTTCCTGCAGATATTTCCCCTTCACTCAATTCTGGGAAGAAGCCAAAAGTGACTCAGATCACCTTATCTACGAACTGGCTCATCTTCATAGCTGCGATGTTCCTGGCACGGGAGTGTCATCGGATGATCTGGGGGTCCAAACCTATTCATGCTATATTTGGAAGGGCTGAACCTACCATTGGTTGGTGGTATACTGTTAACGATGATGGTTAATACTAATGGTTATGATGATGGTTAATTAATTATGGTTAATAATATATCTGGTTGGTGGTTTTTCGCCCTACCCCTCTGAAAAATGATGGAGTTCTTTCTTCCCATATATTATGGACAAATAAAAAATGTTCCAAACCACCAACCAGATATAATTACCATTTTTTTGGTGTTCACTAGAGACTAGTGAGGTTTTTGACCGGCATCACATGTATCTGCTTGAAGAAAATCCAAACTTTCCAATGTGTCTATGGCTCAAAGATCTCAAAGATGGTATGCCCGACCCAGATATTCTAGTTGTTTGGTATTTCTGGGGGCATCATTTTTGAGGCCATTCCCATGTGTCAATAAACATTGGGCCAAACTGACTGGGACGGTCTACGTTAGATGGGAAACCAATTGCTGCGGTTCATACCTAGCCCATCCGCGGACGCATACCACATGCTGTCCATTAACAAAATGTAGGAATCATCCACCATCAACCAATATTATACATAATCCAAAAAACATGAATAAACAAGTGACTAGGATTATTAGAAACAATGTCACTGACACTAATGTATAAATTGAACCTATATAGTCATTATATTTGAATCATGTTATATCTATCATTTATGTCTGGCATTTATTTATCCTATGTCTTATCAGGGTGCTGGACACCATGTCATCATGCCGTCTCGACTCTGTTTCAAACTAAGCTTTGTTGTGCAGTGATTCGGCGACATTGGGTTGCAATGCGTCTGGGCCCACTTTCAACCCCAAACGTAGGATTTGCAACCTTAGTTCCATTTCATGTTTGGCAATCAAGGCTGGCTGTAACATCTCCCATTGATAGATATTGATAGATTAAGATGTATGTATATATATATATATGTATCCATATGTGATTATATATGATATTCCGGGCTATACACTTCCATTGAGTTCGGGAATTTCTCATTAAAAAGAAAAGCTAAGTTTGGACACCGGTCTTCAGGTCTTCTCGTCCAGGCTTCAGGCCTCGTTAGCTCATCATTCTCGTTAAGGATGGTAATGGTCAAGACACACCTGACGTTTTTTGGATCTGGGGAAGTGGCCTTAAAGCCACGTTGAAACATCAGAACACAAGCCATGGATCCATTGCTAATTTCATGGTTTACCCTCTGGTAATGTCAAAATAGCTATTGAAAATGGCCCATTTCTAGTGAGTTGTTCCATTAAAAATTGTGATTTTCTATAGTTATGTTAGTTTACCAGAGGGTACGGTGATGACAGTGAAACGAATCTTCGCCCAGGTTCTCTGACTGGGTTTGCTGGGAACATCAACGACCTCCCAATGGATTTTCCTGTTGACGATTGCCTCAAACATCACCAAACTCCATCGTCAAATCACCTGGCACTTCCCAAGAAACATAGCGTCCGATTTCCAAAGTTGTATGTTTTCCATTGCCAGGTTCGATTGCTGGTGTGTAAATCCTCATGCTTACTTGGCAAAAATCCACCTTTTTGCTGCTTAAATCCCCTTTTTGTTGGATAAACACAATTTTTCAGAAATGTTGGTTGGATATTCACTTGACCCATTCTTGGTTACACCCCCATTTTGGGCGGGCAAAATCACCATCTTCGGGTTTTGAAATGCCACGGGACCTATCTTCGGAGCCATCCTGATTGGGATTGAAGATGGCACCACCTGGCCCAAGCAAGGCACATGGGTATGGACCAGGGGTCAGGGGTACCCTTTGGGGAATGATTTGGGGGGTTAAGTAGCTTTTCAGGAAGTATTTGGACCCATAGGGGATAGTAACTGGATGGTAAATATATTGAGTTCATCAATTCAGATATACAAAATTATATGAACGCTTGTTGAAACATATTCCAGTTAGTCAATGGGAAGGATTATCCCATATATTATGGACAATAAAAGCCATGTTTCAAACCACAAACCAGTTATCAACATGAATTTTCTACCCTGGGTCGGGGCCTGGTATTTTGACCCACAGAAAAAAAGCCCAGATAACCACTGTCCCAGAGCAGTGACTCTCTGTAAGGAAACCCTCTGGTAAACCAACATGGCAAAGGAAAATCCACCAATTCTTGATGACATCCATCTTGAATCTTGTTGATGTCTTCAATGTCCTCTGACTACATCTGCAGAGATTCCTCGAAAACCTGTACCTCTGGAAAATTGTCTTTTCATTGATTTACATTTGCTTTGCTTAAGTCCATCATTTTCCGTTGATGATTTTCTAGTGGCTTCCAGTGGATTTCTCATGGCATCTAAAAGCCCACCCGGAAGGCCTTCTGGGTCCTCCAAAACAAGCTGAAACCTGGGCTTTTTTGTGGGGTCAGTTGTCCACGATTTGTGGCCATGGTTCATGTACCAAAAAATCTACGTCGAATCTAGGGTACTGCAAGATACTGAACTGGTTGGTGGTTTCAACCCCTCTGAAAAATATTAGTCAGTTGGGATCATTATTCCCAATATATGGAAAAATAAAAAAACATGTTCCAAACCACCAACCAGTGAACATAGATATACCTTGATATAGAAGTAACAAATGTTATTGGCTACGAATTGAACCACAATACACCTTCATACCTTCCAGTTGTGTTTAGCACAAGTATGCTGGGTGATTGTCCAGCCATGACCTGTATCATCTCACTAACTTCGTCCAGATTTAGCTGGGGCTATAAGGCTTAACATGTTTAACTGGTTAACCCACTTTGAAATGGGACAACCGGACAACCCACGTTTTTTTTTGGGAGACTTCATCTTCAGGGTTAGGTTCACCACAACCACTTACTTCAAACGCCTGATAGGCATTATATACTTATGTGCAGGGGGCAAAACATGTTATATGGTTCAAGAATGTTTATGATGTTTATGGTCATCCATCCCACAATAGAAAATCCTATGAAATCCTTGCAACTGTTGTATCTTGTTAATGGATCGATGACCATCCCCCAATACTCTATGGGGATGTAATCCATGTTTTGACAATAGCACATCAGGGTATGGCTCCAAACTGCCAAGACCTATTTTCGGATTGGTGAACAGCAAAAAGGAACCATTTTGTTGGTGAACTTGAACCATTTTGAATTTGAATCATACCAAGACCCGTAGATTCTAAATACATCGGTTTCAGGACAAGCATGCAGTACACCCGGGTATAAAAAACCCATGAGTACACCCATCATTTTCCCTTCAACCAAGTGGACCTAAACATGGTGATTTGAAGGTTTCCTACTTTTTCCGGGTACCCCAAATTATCCAAATCCTTAGATAATTTTCGTATTGAAACAACCATGGTGACTTGGGGATCCTCCATGACGAAAGACACATATATATATATATGTATTATAATATATATATATATGTATATATAAACAAACATATATAAATATATATATATATATATATATAATTATATATATATGTATAAACAAACCAAGATGATAATATATTTCATATCAAGTTGGTTATGTTGTATTTATCTCATCATTGGGACCATTGAGGGGATCATCGATAGATCCCAAGTGATGACGGAACCGTCAAGGGACTGGTCGGCTGCCTCGCTCAATTGCTTGGGCAAGAGCTCCAATGTCACCTGGCAACTGCGAAGATCTTTGGAAGATTCCATATTTCTATCTGGGTAAACGATACTTTATGATGGTTAGTGATGGTTGATGATGGTTGATGATGGTTAGTGATGGTTAGTGATGGTTGATGATGGTTGATGATGGTTAGTGATGGTTGATGATGGTTGATGATGGTTAATGATGGTTAATGATGGTTGATGCTGGTTGATGATGGTTAATGATGGTTGATGATGGTCAATGATGGTTAATGATGGTTGATGATGGCAACATTACTTCAAACTTCCGGTGATGTATATGATTATGGTTAATGATGGTTTATGATAGTTGATAATGGAAATAATAAGCAACATCAATGGATCAATCATTCATAATTATATATATATAACCTATAATTAATGTCTGGGTATATAAATTAAAACACACCACTTACCTGAAAGAACGCCATTTGGGGATGATTGCCCTTACTAACCATATTTCCAGTGGGGTCACAGTAAGGTCACTACAATTTGCCATGTTCTATCTACTTCAGGATGATCATATGTGTCATGTTTTAATATGTAATATTGTGTAGTCATGTAAGTATATGTAATTAGGTATATGTATCATGTGTAATTAGATAGTTAGATAGAATTATAGATGGGCATCTAAGCAACAAGGCATGGAAATGAATGTAGCCAAACATGGCGTTATCAACAACCAAGCTGGGGTAAACTGATAGCGGCTGATAGCGTAAAAATGGTTGCGTAACCGCAACTTGGTATGTGAGAATTCACCAGTTGGGTGCATTCTCAACAAGCAAACATGTAAATGTTGTAATCATTTGCAGTACACATTTGGAGAAGCGAGTACAAGCTGCAGGCTCAAGAAGAAGGCTATCCACATTGGTCAAGTGGTGACCCTTGCTCGGTGTCTGAAAACGGCTAGTATAGCCCAAATGCAACCATTTAATTTGAGAAAATGAGTCCATGACGCATCAAATTTGGGGCGTAACCCATTTTCAGCCATCGGGCCATCATCATCTATTTTTGCCATGGCTTCCATAGCTATGGGCCAGACATCCACATTTTCACGGGTCCCGGCCTCTTGTCGCATCTCGCCCGGCGACCACTGCAACTCGCCCTGCAACGCGTTCTAAGCCATCATGTTCTAAGGGTTATTAGCCTCAAAATGGGGAATATCATAAAATGTAACAATCAGAATGAGAGTGGGACATGATACCAATAGAAAATCAACATCCAAGGGGGGTTGTCTGAAAATGATCAAATCAAAACGTGTTTTCAACAAATCATGGTGAACAAAGCCATGGATCTGTTAAACGCGGTGAAAGCCATCATCAGCCATGGGATTTTGGTGATTTTGAAGTTTGAGACGATAGTTAAGCCCAATGCTGGTTGGTGGTTTTAACATGTTTTAACCATCTTGAAAAATATTAGTCAATGGGAAGGATTATCCCATATATTATGGAAAATAACAAATATGTTCCAAACCACCAACCAGAACATATTCGGGGACCGCTGTCGCAAGGTCGGTGATGGCTGCAGCCTGAAATTTTTGTTTATCCAGCAACAATCAGAATGGGATATTCTGATATGATTTGGGACATGATATCAATGTTATCAATAGAACATGCAAATCACAAACATGTGGGCTCTCCTTGAATATAGGAGAATTAAAAAAAAAGGTCTGTCAGACTATCATCATCCCATCATATCTTCCCTATTTATATGTCCATGAAGGAACCCTGTGAGGATATGGGGTAATCCTCCAGAACAATGGCAACATCGCCAATGTCCCAGCGTTTTTGTGTAATCCTCCAGAGCCCTGCTGCGATGATGACATTACCCTCTGCTTTTCTGCTTCGTGGCTGCGGAAAATCACATGTTTTTTTTTGTTTTAAGAGGTAAATCATCATTTTTAACATCTATAAATGGGACATGGCTTCCATGGCTATGTTAAATAGAGGGTAAATAATCAGGGTCCAAACGCAGTGACCGTTTTTGCGTTACATATGTTGCATCCCTTGCACTTGTTTGTTTAGATGTGATTGGTTAATTTTGACATATGACCAACAGCCACAATCTGGCTGAATTGTCACTCACCAACTCCAAATAAAGGCAACTATCATTATCATTCAGCCAACCATCTTTGTTTGCAACCAAGCTATCAAACTGATGAATTTTATGGGCAACAATAGAGAATTCACAAACATCTGAGTATCATGGGGTTTACATGGATTTACATAATGTTAGCGGTTAGCAGCAGAACATCCTAAGTTCAGAAATCATCGTGGTGAAAACATCAGCCGAGCCTTTTTTTTCAATGACAGCAGTCCTCTGCGAGCACCCCTCGATCCAGAATGGTGCCACGGTGACTGTACAGTACGGCAGGGGAAAACAACAGGAAACAGCTACTACACTCGAAAACCATGCTGGCGAAGTATTTCACTGGAAGCATCCATATCTGTTTTTTGACATCCCAGAAGGGTGTGGGTTTCATCGAAGAATCTGAGCTTCTATGTCCCTGCCATGAGCACCTTGAAACATCAAATGTTTCAGCTCAGGTCGTTGGCGGGTCCGGGGTCAATGATCGGATCAATCTGGACCCACCGGAGGGTCTCTCTCTGGACCCTCCGGATGCAGAAATATTGCAACGGACCAGACTCGCGACCGTGACTTTGTGGCTGCTGGATCTGTCGAGGCTACAAAGTCAGAGGGAATCTGTCGAAACCTGCGCCGGGTGGCTGCTATATTGTCGCAAGCTGCGTGCAACGCAGCCTCCAGACTTCAGCCCCAGCAATGCCGCAATGCCTGCAATATGGGCTGCTGACATCGCCCAAAAAAAAAAATAACGAATGGGTGCCCTTTGTTCGGGCCACCGCATGGTGATCAAAGTATACTGGGCCTCCGGGAAGACCATCAGTGCACACCGCCCTTTGACCCGCTCTCTATCAGTCTTAGCTGATGATCGACTGTCCAAATCATCTATGACAAATCGGAGCCGCGTTACCATGCGATACCTCATTTGACAATGTTTGACCAATACAAATTCTCAATTTGAGCCATGTCTACAACTTTCCATGGAAGCACATCCTGTCATCCAGTCCCAGTGTGTCTGTACAAGTCTGGTCAACACCTTTGGTGTTTTTCAGTGCGAGTAGACAGGCGTTGGGCCTGTACACTCACACGAGCTACGATTAGACGGGTTTTATCCAGATAACATGGGCAAAAATCATCAAGCTGGCTGGAAAACTATAAATTCATTGAACAAATAACTGAATACTAAATGGATATTTTGAGGATTTTCCACGTAGTGTTTGAAACCCATAAAACCATAACCAGAGATAATGGTAATACTGTTAAAATAACGGTGCTGTTGGCAGCAAAACACAATGTTATTGGCAACCAAGCTTATTGATTGGTAACATCTGGAATGTCATTTGATATGCTTGTTCACCATGGTTTACTATACCATGACATTTTACGTAGCAAATATATATGTGTATATATATATTTGTATACACAGTGAACGTATAGACAATTAGACAGTCATGACATTCTATGTACAATACATATATCACATATATACAGTGTATATATATATATATAGTAAATAAAACCCATCATTTGTTCCTAACATCACCGACTTTGCACAAATGGCGATCAGATGTGGCAGCTGAGTACGAGTGTATAGAAACTTCCCTCTCGAGGAGTGGAAAAACTCAGCTGATCAGTCGCCGCCTGCCGTTGCGGATCAAGCTGTGTGGTACCGTTGCCGTTTTGACCCATGGTGGTGAAGAATTGCTGATGGTCTCGCATAACAAATATAGATAGAGCTTAAGATAAAAGTAAAATATGCTGGCTCTGCACAGTAGATTGTCAAACAAGAAGAAACCTGTCACCTCCAAAGTAGTACCGAATATGTTTCGGGTATACATGTATACAAGGAGAAAAGGTATTATTTCAAGGTCCAGGTGTCAAACACACCTTTTTGGCTTACAAAGACGCGCCTGGACTTGAACATAAGTTCAGCAGTCTGTTTTGGTGATCAATGCCCAAAAAGTAAAATCCCGAAATCGGCATGGGGATTCCTATCTCCAACCTCTATTCAGTGAGTTTCTTAAGTGGGCAATACATCAATGGATCCGGACGCTGGTCAGTAGGGGAAACTAAGCATGAACATGTCCGTGGCTAGGACATATATGATTGATTATATACATCAATATGATAGCAATATGTATTGAGTACATAGAATCCCTATGGATCCATGGCCACTGTCTGAGAAGGTACGGCTGGATCCAGCACCAGTTATGGCCCTATGGCCATGGCTATTAGTTACAACATGTTCTAACTTGTTATTTCTATGGGATTATATATACATTCTATAAATTGGGTTATGAGTATTTATAACTGGTATTTCGGGCCATAACTGTAGGGAAGGATCATCCCCAACAGTCATCAACCATGACATGACGAGCCCGCACCTCATCGCGAGCGCTGCGCCTCACGCTTCACTGTGAGCGTTGGCACAGGCCAGCGCCGAGCCTGGAAAATGTACAGAAATGATGGACAGTAGAACTATTACTGGTTGGTGGTTGATAATGATATTCCACCAGTATATTAGTTATAATATGGTGAGTAATATTCAGTATATTAGTGTATGATACTGTACTAATAATATCATACAATAGCTGGTTGGTGCTTGACCTACCCCTCTGAAAAATATGAAAGTCAAATGGGATTATTGTTCCCAACTTTCCCAACTGAATGGAAAGTCATAAAAGTCCATGGTTCCAAACCACCACAAATGTATTACCCTCTGGTAAATTAACAGTTCAAAATAACCAAGTTTAATTGGAAACTAATCTTCCAACCCCGATGACTGGCCGGGTCGTCATGTTAATTTACTGGAGTGGATAACTATTGAAACTTATAATTACCATTCTAACTATTTAAAAGCACTAAAAGCATTTGAACTACAGTAATCATAGCATTATATTTATTATATGTATAATGAATGTTAAAACTGTTTGAACTATTGTCACTACTGGCTACTATTGGTCATTATACCTAATTTCATTATCAAAACTATTGTAAGCATTATGAATACCTAATTTTATAGTATGAAATTATATCTATACTATCATACTATACCTAATTTTAGATAGTATTAAATTATATCTATACTATCATACTATACCTAATTTTAGATAGTATTATTACTATAATGAAATAGTATGATAATGGTCATGGATGTTAGGGAAATGGGATTAGGCTAGACATCGAAACCTTGAACCTTATCGCAGGGATGGGTCAATCTAGTGGACCTCCAGCAAACAAGGAGAGTGCAATAGCTTGGTGGACAGTGGTTATAAGAGTTATAGTGGGTTAACAATTATACTAGATAGATATAACAGCTATAGTAATTATAGTAGTTATAAATAGTTGTAATCGTTTTACTAATTATACAACGTAGTTTTAATAGTTATGTTTTATGATAGTTAAACAATTATGATGATCAAAAACTAATATAGTTACAAGTTACAACACCTATAGTAGTAATAACAGTTATAATATGTTATGATGGTTATCTAGAATCCCGACCTCCCATGTTTATTAACCACCCAAAGAAACCATCATGGCTGTAGGGTTAAAATCACATGTTCGGGAGCATTGAATGAGGGTGTTTAATTTGAATGGGGAATAGGATTATAGCACTTGGACATTTTGTGAAATTTCAGAAACCAAAAATAAAACTTGCTTCAATGGGAATTCCAGGATCCTAAAATGGAGGTACTGTACCATATAAGGCCATTGACTGGGAGAGCTTGAAATGCCCAAGCCTATTTGTTGAGTCCCATCTTCAAAGATGCTGATCCGAGACGAACCCATGAAACCATCAGATTTGGAATGCAAACGCATCGCATTCAAACGAAACAAACATAGAGTATGACAGTATGACTAAGTATAAGAACTCAAAACAATGTATCAAGCCATTGGTCAAGCCTAACATATATATATATATGCCATGGTCAAAGAAATGGTATAGGTGGGGTGGATTCTAGATCACTATCTAATACAGTAACATATTATAACATATTAAAGATATTCCAACGTTAAAAAAAAAAAACATATTGACACGATTATAGTTAGTATAACTTATAACTTTGAACTATGAACTATTGGTCATCGATATTACTCTATAACTACTAACAACAAAAACTCAATGAGATCCGACGTCGCCACCAAGCCAGCCTGACAGAAGGCAACATAGTCCTGCAGTGACGTAGCGATGACCCAGAGGCACTGGCTCACAGAAAAGATATGGGAAGAAATCCTGCACCAGTTGATAGGTGGTTTATCCCATTATTTATAGGGTTTCAACCATCGGGTTGGTGATGTAGGATTTCTTCCATCCACAGTATTTAGGTTCTAATTTGGATCTATTTAGCTGCGTATTGAGCTACATTGAGGTCATTTTTGGGCTAAATGATAGTGAATGTCCCATAATTACATAGTTTATCAGATATTGCATCCATAAAACCAACTATAAATCCATATAAATGGGTTAGTTTGAACAAGTAGTTGTGATAAACGAATATTGATGACCTAACTCCCCATTAAACCAACTAGAAATCCAAAGAAAAAATGTTTACAAATGGTTATAACTCCATAGAACACAAACTATGTTCATCTATTTTCAGTACCAAAGTGCATACCGAAGACTCAGAAAAAACAGTTATAGTCTGTCTGACAATCTGGGAACGAATTACAAGTTGGACCCTTACCATCTGGTTATTTAACATAGCCATGGAAAATCACCATTTTTAATGGGAAAACTCACTATTTCAATGGCCATTTTCAATAGCTATTTTGACATAACCAGAGGGTACGGTTGCATCAAGGTTTCACCAGGTCTGCTTGAGGCGGCCACATTTGTCACATCGCACCTGCTGCACCGCTCCAATCAAGGCCTCCACGAGGCCGCTCGCCTTCTCAAAGGAACGCCTGAGATGTCGTGGTTCAAAAAGTGCCATGGGAAACCTGGGAAATGCCTGGACTAAAGTGACTTTATCATGAAAAATGGGGATTTCAGATAGTTTAAATAAAAAAAAACGGGAATTTCAGCCTCAAACGTTGCAATTAATTCACATTGGAGTGGACATGAATTGAACCCTCAAACACGGAGGATTTCACACGTGAATCGTGAATCGTGCGTAACATGGGAATCTTCAAGACACGGGAGTTCATCCAGAAAGATTGCTGGACCATTGCTGGAAGCGGATAAGGGTGTATACATGAAGATCATTAACTGATATCACCAGGAAATTCGTGGAACTAACGATAACAAAAATGGTGATTTCAAGGAATAACTTCCCCATCAGCGATCCTGGTACCATCAGGTAGCGCCTGTTGGTGGCACTGACGCAAAGCATCAAGTCGTCGTTGGATTCCTTGTGCTCTGGCCCTTCCAAATACCTCGGGACGGAGCTCGGGACTTGTGCTGGATGCACTATGCTGATGGACCTGATGTGATGGGCTTATACCGTTAATATATATATATATTGTTATAATATATATATATATATATTGTTGTATAATATATATATATAGTGTCATATAGCAATATATATATATATCAATATATTATATATATATATATATTGTATATATATATATACATTGTGTATATATATATATATTGTATATATATATATATTGTGTATATATATATATATATTGTATATATATATTGTATATATATATATTGTATATATATACACTATTTGTAGATCGTGTCCCTATTGGCAAACCCAGCTGCGCTGCATCACACGAGTTGCAGCTTCTGACTGTTTTTCTTCGAAACGACTCCGACGTGATTGTTTCTTCATCATCCCAAAGAAGAGCAGCAGCAACATCAAACATATTATTTAAATGTGTATGTATATATACATATATATATATATATGTGAACTAGGGTCTATGACAGGTATAGCTATAGTATAACTTTATAAATATATATATATATATATATAACAGTACAGTTGAATGTTTCTTAAAAAAATAGGTCCATGAATATTCAACTCACTATGGGTGAAAGCAAATGGGCAACTAAAAGGGAATACTCATTACTAGTTCATAGATAAATTATATAACGTGTAATCCCAAATCTATCAAGGGTAGTGACAACCCGAGAAAACAAATCATCAACTTAAGTCAACCAAACATCATGTCTAAACACTATGTCACCATATGTTTGAACATGACAAAAAAAACATGAACCACCTATAATTGATGGTTGAATCATCCCATAAAATCCCGTGGCTACCAAAATGGCTACCCGTTTCAACATATCCAGTACAACGAAAACGAAAAAAAAACCGTTGTAATGTCCCGTTTTCATGTAATATATATATATATACTATTATAATATCCCTATTAAATATCCTAGTATTATCCAATCATATTCTATGTACCATCTGGTTATTTCTTACATAATATTACATAGCCATAGAAAGATCCACCATGCTATTAAGAACGGTAAAGGCACACCATCTATAAATCGATTAGGGCCATGGCTTAACCATGGCAGTCACTGTGAATGTCATAACCAGAGTCCCAGAGGGTAATTGCTGAGATCCATCCACCGGGCATCTTCTATTCACTGGGCGCCCCGCTTGGATCCACGACCCCTCAAGCGGATCTTCACCGCTCCGTTGCCCACCGTCTCGATGATACCTGGCAGGTGGTCTCTGCAAGGTCAAGGTGGGCCCCCAACCAATGGTGATTCAACAAGATTTAACCAAGAAACACTAGTTTCATCAGTTCATCTAGTTTATATAGTTTATATAGTAATATAGTTGATTCATGGATTGGTTTAAGGGAATATTTACAGGAAAGCCCCATATTCAATGGGAAAATCTATGGTTTCCGGTTAAGATTTTCCCTTAAACCAATCCAATCCATTTATATTTAATTAACCAAGAAACACTATATATATTTATATAGTTGTTTCATGCTAAGTTGTTGTATAATTAAGTCAAATACAAAAAGTGTATCTAGTGTTTAAAGATGTTTAAAGTTTATGGTCGATAGGTTGATATCGTGAAACAACTCGTCCAAGACAATGGTCTTGTGGATTCACTCCTCGGCAACGGCTCAGACAAGCCCACTGAGCAGCCGGGCGTTTCATGTTCTCGCCGCCGGGCCCAATGATACGGCGGCACACCTGTCCCCGAATTCCGAACATTGTCTGAGACCAACATTAGTATACCTCGACCTGCAAAGTAGCCAGTAAACATCATTAAACATGTGTAGAACATGGGTATACGGTAGAACTACCCAACAATTTCAAAACAACATAGGGCGGACATACACATGTTTGATCGGCATGTCCTCCAACTTGAATATTCTGTTCCTCCAGGGATGAGGATGGGAGTCATATCATCGGTTTGTTTCAACGAGTACAACCCACTGATCTTAAGTAATCATAGCCCCATGATCAAAAACAAACATCAACAAATCTCAGCAATACTACCTAAACATACCTAAACCACAACATTCGCTTTTTTGGCGTCGCCTGAAAGGCGACATCCTCTTCAATGCCAACCTTGACGCGACACAGGTACTTGCCACCTGCGAAGCGCGCTTCTGTCAGTTGGGATCACCATCCCACGGTCGAACGGTTGAACACAGAAAAATCCAATTGAAACCATCGGAACGATTCGAATTTTAGATCCATCAGTTTCATTAATGAAAAAAAACATCTAAAAATGTTTAGATTAAAAAAAAAACTGTTTTTTTCCCCATCTAAACATTTTTTTAGAAGGATGGAACCGATGGAACGATCTTTCAACATCGGACTGCAGTGATTGCACCGTCATGGCATCCTTCGCGCTGGAGCATCTCATGGGAAAATCATCCAAACATGGTGGTTTCAGTTTGATATCATTGGAAGCACATGTATTTCTTTTGTGGGGAAATCATCTATAAATGGAGGGCATTCTAGTTTTCCATCAATTCTAGACTTATGGATTTTCAACCTTCCCAAATTCCAGTGGATAAACATCATGGTTCCCAAAAAAAATGCGATTTGGAAGGTTATACCACATGTTCAGACACACCCATGTGTTTTCCATCGTCAACTAACTGGTTACACAACATGTACCATAGTTCTGCTGCATCTGCTCTTGCACTATTTTGTTTCCATCATTTCTGTCCATGATTTCAAATGGTATCATATCGTCAAAAACATGTTTACACACGAGATAAACTACCCGACCCAAATATCATATCACATCAAAACAAATCATGCATATTATGTTAGTAACATATCCCGTGTATATCACTATGATCCCCAACTCTATTCACTCAATCAGTGGTTAACTCTCGGCAAATCAACCCGTGTTGGTTACATATCCCATGTTTTTCCCATCATGGTTGGTGACTAAACATCAGTTTCAAATTACCAATGAATTCCGATAATTAATGATTATTGTGCATTTCACTCGTTAGTTTCAAGCACAGAATACTATATCATATCTTATCATATCCCCCTAATATTAAACACCCCTTAAATGTTCCCAAAGGTGTGTCTACTATGGGGGAAGGGGGTACTCAAATTAGCAGTGTGGATTGTTAAAGAATCAGTAAATACGATGAACAACCATTTTTTTTTACAGATACATCGACCCATTTGTAATTAGAGAGTGCTATCCAATGTCCCAACTTCCGATTTGTTTCAAAAAACAGCATCCACCCATCTACTCTTTCCCGATTGCGCAACACACACCTCCGGTGCCCGCAGCACTCTTCTCATGCCGCCCTGCGACATGCTGAAGTAGAACAGCTAAAAGGATGGGACATGTGAATATGCATATATCATATATATATATCCTTTATTTGTATGAATAAACAAATATAAGAAATAGATAGATATTGTGCAGGTGGTCGCCGTGCTTATTTACAAAGACTCACCACAAAACGGTCTTTTCCGTAACAGTGGTGGTCAAGTATCTAGACGTTGACGGATCCACGCTGACAATGACAGACAAGTGCATCATGTAGCATTTGATTTTTAGACAAGCAAATACTTGACGTTTGATCTTTCAGTTTTCAGTCAGATATCAGGTGTTCATTGTTTGTCAGTCAGAGCCAAAGAAATATCCAGACTTCACTCTGAAACACCGCCCCTAACAACAAAAAACTGTATCCCCAAATTCTTGATTTTCTTTGTTGGGAAGGGGGGGAATCCCCCGTTTATTAATAGGAGGTAAGGATTGGATACAGTAACCATAGTTGCAGTGCTCTCTGCGAACGGCCTCCGTTGTTCTTGGCCTTTGCTCCTGACAGCCACGCTGCTCCGGTGAGATATCCTAAAGGGCACCTTGGATCAAAAACTCGGACAGTCGACCCAGCTCCAACAACATGAGACAACTTAGGTTCTGATTCTTATCTGATGCAGGATTCGGATAGAACAAAACATGTCTGAAGTGGTTATATCAACATCTGGGTTTGGCTGAAAATAGGATGCCGAAAACCATGATGCTTTATCATTATGTTCCCAGTTAAAATGGCAATTCTAATGTACAATAATTCTCAGACAGGCCCAAGGAATCCCAACCATGTTGGTATGTTGGTAACTAGTGGAACATATCAATAGTTATGTTTGCTGCATCACATGAATTACTAGGTGGTCGCCCCCAATTATGTTTGTTGTTTAGAACGCACATTAACTGTACAAGTAGATATATCTACCATAAACATCCATAAACCATGAAATTCACCTAGTTGTAGACCAACTTAGTCAATGGGACATCAAATAAAATTACCCTCCAGTAAACTAACATAGCTATGGAAAATGGACGAACATGGACCATTTATAGATGATTTACATACGAAACATGATGAATTTCCATAGCTTTTTTTTATGTTTACCAGAGGCTATTTTTGTAAACCCATGCGGCCAGCGGCTTCGCCCCGTTTCCTGAATTGCCATTGCAGTTCTTTGCCTGGCAGCTGAGCAACGCCAGTGCCATATATCTTTGAATGTGATGGTGATGATGTGTACAATATGTTATACATTTACGGTATACGGTATATATATATCATAAACACATATATACTATAAACAATAATTATATATATAATATATACCTTCAATATCATTCAGCAGTTCTTGTTCCACCACTAAGGACTCTTGGAAAAAGAACATGCCGCACGTCAAATACCTAATTGCATTCCCCCGCCCACATGTATCCTCACGATTCTTTCATCTGCATGTTTGGTGAATGACATACTTTTAATGGTTCTCATATATAGTAGATTGGACAAAATAGAATAAACAAGGTCTGTAAACCCTACGTTTTTGCAAGGTATGTTTCAACATAGCTGCTCAAAGGAAAAATAATTACTATCGATCCGGGATGCTTTACTGTTGGGTCTTAATTTCCGGGTCCAGTAAACGAAGGTAGATATGGACACTCCACCATTTTTCCGAGGGAAACTCATGGATTGTCATAGCGCCTTCTGCGGGGCTGGCGACACCGGCGACACCTGACCTGAGCGATGCTCAGGTTGGGTTGCGACTTAAAATGTTGCTGTCTTGCCACTTGGTCCATGATCTGATTTGCAGGGAGGGAAACATGTTTATAGATATAGTATCTTATTTCTATACATTCTATGATAGCTGATATGTATATACAAATATATGATTGAACAATGCCATGCTGAAAAAAAAAGATCATCTTCAAAGATCAATCCAAGGCATGAGCCAATGGTTAGTTGTTCATCATAAACACCTCATTAAAGCACCTAGAACAAATAAATACCATTAAACACCCCGTGTTCAGACATATACATCCGCAAATCATATTAAATTGGTGAAGTATCTTCCCTTCAACATCCCATTCACATCCAAAAACAACCCTTGTTTGGTGAAGGGGAGATGTGTCGAAGCGTTGACTGGAAGAAATCTGAAAGCCCTGGTGTGCGTTGTAACTTGTTGTTGGGTTTCAATCCCTGTCTAGAAACTTCATATCTATTTGGGATGATCCAAAATGACCCCAAATGCTTGGTGAATGGGAGGGCTTATTATTGCTTTGCTAACATAAAATTGTGGTGTCAATCCGTTTTTAGAAACTTAAGAGTATCCGTGTTTGAAAAGGTAATCATGACATAAACAACTCATTTAACCCACTCCATGTGTGCTACTTTACTGTAACCCATCTCCATGGGTTCACTTGACACTACTACTTCAAGACCAACAAAAATCAGGGGGCCGGTCGAAACAGAAACGCGGCGTCCATCCAACGACCAGTAGATACCACTTTGTTCTCCAGCCGCAAGCGAGATTCCCTGTTTTCGCGCCACTTTTCGGGCCCAGCAGTTCGATTTCTGTGCCTACTGAAACGTGGTGATGCTACTGTGGATGGAAATAATCCTGCACCAGTTGATAGATGGTTTGTCCCCTTACTTATAGGATTTCAACCATCCAAGGTGGTGCAGGATTTCCTCCATCCACAGTAGTGAAGCTACTCTGATGGTTGGTGGTTGTGGCAGACTTCCTCCGGAATTGAAAAGAACTCTATTTGGGATCATAATCACAGGTAGGTAGGATCGAAGATCGAAACAAAGCGGAGCCATTGAGATCTCATCGGCCAGCCCTGGATGTCCGTTATGCCCTGTGGGCCCCAGAAAGTTGGATAGTGTGGTAATGTCTGGTACTCAACAATCTAAAGGTTGGTCCGAAGGTAGGACGGGGGGAAACAAAAATCACATCTGCGTTGAGGAAAGCGATTTTTGAAACTATCACTGGTTGGTGGTTGACCTACCCCTCTGAAAAATGATGGAGTGAAAGTCAGTTGGGATGATGACATTCCCAATATATGGAAAGTCATAATCCAGCCATGTTCCAAACCACCAACCAGATATATTATAATATATTGTTATTCCACTTATTAACCATTATGAACCATAGATTAACCATAGATTAACCATAGATTAACCAACCAGATCAAATCTGACGCTTTCCAAAGCATTTTCAACCATCATCAGCCTTTCGCATCATCGCCGCAGGTGGTGCCTCCGTGCGTCTGTTTGCGCGGAGCGTTTGGGCCCCCAAAAACAAGGTGGTGCCCCACTTCGTGAATGCTAAGTTGGTGCAAATAACTCCAATAACTGTGGTTTATAGGTGATATATCTATATGCTTTGTATATGGTTTATAAAGAAACTTATAACTATGGGGCACGAACCTTGAATGGTTTTTACAATGGTTAATTAATAGTGGTTCATCATGGTTGATCATGGTAAAAATGCTGGTTCATAGCCACTTTTGTTAGCCAGGTTTGGCCATGTTTGCCAGGTTTAACCTGTGCCAGTAGGTTGCCAGCTATGGCTGGGTCCACATAAAAAACTGGTGCTTTGCAACCTACTAAAGATTCTTTGGGTGAACCAGAAAAATTGGATTCATGGCGGAGATTCTGCGGCTAGATGGAGTACATAATTCTATATAATCTTTCAACCCACTGATCATTTGCTGGCTTCCATGATTTTCGCAAAAGGGACCATAAACCAAATTTCCATATATCACAAAACCTTGCTATTTTTTTCGTTGCAATTGTCATATAGAAAATCCATACAAATCCCCCAATGTTGATCTATTTGCAGAAGTAGCAAAAAAAAATCATCTAGACTGTACCCTCCGGTGTCATCAAACGTGGCAAGAAAAATCAATCCAGCTATAGAAATCGATGATTTTCCCAGTTTTTTTGACCTCAAATTTATGGCGATCCACGACGATTTCCCAGCGGCCCACCATGTTGCCGGAGGGTATCATCCATTAATATCCAAAAAATATTATGGGTTTAATGGTGGTTTAATGGTGGTTTAATGGTGGTTTAATGGTGGTTTAATGGGGTTTAACCAACAAAATGCTGGTTTTGATGGGATATACCCTCTGGTTATTTAACATAGCCATGGTATAGATGGCCCATAGAAATAGATGATTTTCCCAGCTAGAAAGCTCCATTTATTTACGGGATTTTCCATGGCTATGTTAGTCATAACCAGATGGTAATATATCAAAAAATACCATTAAAAAAATCCATGGCATAAAATCCCCATTCAGAAATCCATCAGAAACCCAACAAAAACTCTGGTGATTTTCTGGTAAGGTTGGCCAATAAGGTCTATATGTGTGGCCTGGTTGATGGTCGTAGAGTATATATACCCCCTATGAATAAACATCCTATTCCTCTAATGATGATGACATAAAGTTATTATATTAATTTATAGTTATTTATACATATTTCCAAAAAAAACATAGTTTATATCATACATTGTATCCATATCACCCCACCCATTGAACGCTTAGCCAGTCTTTATTTGTGAGCAACGTCCATCATCGGCCCGGCCATTGGTCAATCCAAGTCACCAAACATGTTACCATCTGTTTTTTTTGGGGTTCTGATGGATTTCTGAATGGGGATTTTATGCCATGGATTTTTTTAATGTTATTTTTTGATATATTACCATCTGGTTATGACTAACATAGCCATGGAAAGATCCACCATTTTTATTAGGTGAACCATCTATTTCTATGGACCATCTATACCATGGCTATGTTAAATAACCAGAGGGTAGGTTTGTGAGTGATCATAATGCAGCCAGATGTTGATATTGGCCATTCTAGAAAGGTTGCCTTTAGTCACTTTAGTCTGTGGTTCATTTGAGTTTCACTTAAGCAAATCCAAACCAATCTACTCTATTTATATATATAACCATCCTGAAGTAGATAGAATCTCTGGAATTTCAAAAAAAAAACGGTCCGAAAAAAACCTATAGATAGAATCCCAAAATGGCTCAAAAATCCGGGTCGATGATTGGTAAAAAAAAAGTCCCTCAAAAATGATCACAAAAGCGGTCATTTAGCTTGTGATTTGGTTGTTTGGGCCTTTGGAATGACCACCAAATGTTGTCATTATGCTGGTGTATTAGGTTCTGGCATGCAAATTTCAGCCCAAAATCTTCCAAAGAAATTGTCACTGTTGCTGGTGGTTCCCAGAAATATAGATCCTTTGGCAGTGGTATTCAATAGTCAAATCCAAGAAAGGAATGGGTGTGGGTCAAATTATTACACCCCAAAATTGATAGTTGATTTTTTAAGATGTGAAATTTTGAAATTGAGCTGGGGCCAAATTTGACCCGTACCCATTTAGCTACAGTGTGCTCACCGGACCTCCTGGAGATTTTGAATTTGGACATCGATCAAAATCGGATACTTTAAAAAGTAATCTGTATAGAATTGGGTGTAATTGGGACAGAAGGTTTTGATCCATCCCCATATTCTTCTATATTCCTTCATATTCTATCTATGGTATCAACCACTGTGCTGACCCCTCCCTACTGCATTCTGCTAACAACGGCAGGTTTCCAAAAACCATTCCATGTGTTGTAGATTCTTTGGCAATGGGATTTTTGGTTCCCGGGATGCCCAAATAGTCAAACCCAATAAAGGAATGGGTGTGAGTCCAAATATCATCCCTACAAAATTGATAGTTGATTATTTAAGATGTGCAATTTTGTAATTGAGTTGGTGTGCTCACCGGACCTCCTGGAGATTTTGAATTTGGACATCGATCAAAACCAGCTACTTTAAAAAGTAATCTGTATAGAATTGGGTGTAATTGGGACAGAAGGTTTTGATCCATCCCCATATTCTTCTATATTCTTTCATATTCTATCTATGGTATCAACCACTGTGCTGACCCCTCCCTACTGCATTCTGCGAACAACGGCAGGTTTCCAAAAACCACTCCATGTGTTGTAGATTCTTTGGCAATGGTATTTTTGGTTCCCGGGATGCCCAAATAGTCAAACCCAATAAAGGAATGGGTGTGGGTAAAATGATCACCCCTACAAAATTGATAATTGATAATTGAAGAGGTGCAATTTTGTAATTGAGTTGGTGTGCTCACCGGACCTCCTGGAGATTTTGAATTCGAACGTAGATATAAACTGTTGGATAGTCAAACTCTATATACATGATCATGAACCAACAGTGGTTTTGAATACAGCCCAAAAGGTATTTTCAGAATCCATAAATTATAATACCACTTTGGATAATATATTGATATAGCACATGTTGTTAAATACCACTGGGTATAATCCAATTAAGAAAATTGTCTTTGACAACATGTGATTGTTTTTCCAACCGGGACCTTTTCAGGGATATTCTAACTATAGATTTTGCCAGGGGCTGACAACTCGGTTCCCCCGTAAAGGGAGCATAGCCAAAAAACGTGACGGGATTCCAGAATCCCGTCATCACCCCCCTATGTGGGGGACGCCCCGGAAAGCGACCGAGTAATATCCTCTAGAACCATGAAAAGACTGAATTTTTAAAGGATGCTTGGAATTAAGCATGTATTTGTGGTGCTCCCTGCCCCTTCCTCCACATCTACCCATCCAAAGTTCATTCTTGGAGCTGTTTGAAAGCAAGCTTTAAAAGGAAAATGGCATTAAAAAAAAAGGAATCCGAGATCTCACCATCCAAAGTTGAAATTGCAGGTTTTGAAAAGAAACCACAAAAGGAAAATGGGATGAGAAAAGAAGGAATCCACGATCTTACCATTTAAAGTTCAGTCTTGCAGGTTTTTGAATAGAAAGCTGTGAAAGGAAAAGGAGATGAGAAAAGTATAGAAAAGTATAGAAAAGTAGGAATCCAAGATCGACCATCCAAAGTTCATTTGTGCTAGTGCTGTGCTAGGACAGTTGGGCAAAACTATAGATAGAATATCCTCTAGAACCATGAAAAGACTGAATTTTTTAAAGGATGCTTGGAATTAAGCATGTATTTCTGGTGCTCCCTGCCCCTTCCTCCACATCTACCCATCCAAAGTTCATTCTTGGAGCTGTTTGAAAGCAAGCTTTAAAAGGAAAATGGCATTAAAAAAGTAGGAATCCGAGATCTCACCATCCAAAGTTGAAATTGCAGGTTTTGAAAAGAAACCACAAAAGGAAAATGGGATGAGAAAAGAAATAATCCACGATCTTACCATTCAAAGTTCAATCTTGCAGGTTTTTGAAAAGAAAGCTGCGAAAGGAAAAGGAGATGAGAAAAGTACAGAAAAGTAGGAATCCAAGATCGACCATCCAAAGTTCATTTGTGCTAGTACTGTGCTAGGACAGTTGGGCAAAACTATAGATAGAATATCCTCTAGAACCATGAAAAGACTGGATTTTTTAAAGGATGTTTGGGATTAAGCATGTATTTGTGGTGCTCCCTGCCCCTTCCTCCACATCTACCCATCCAAAGTTCATTCTTGGAGCTGTTTGAAAGCAAGCTTTAGGAAAATGGCATCTAAAAAGTAGGAATCCAAGATCTTACCATCCAAAGTTGAAATTGCAGGTTTTTGAAAAGAAACAACAAAAAGAAAATGGGATGAGAAAAGAAGGAATCCACGATCTTACCATTCAAAGTTCAGTCTTGCAGGTTTTTGAAAAGAAAGCTGCGAAAGGAAAAGGAGATGAAAAAAGTATAGAAAAGTAGGAATCCAAGATCGACCATCCAAAGTTCATTTTTGCTAGTGCTGTGCTAGGACAGTTGGGCAAAACTATAGATAGAATATCCTCTAGAACCATGAAAAGACAATTTTTAAAGGATGCTTGGAGTTGAGCATGTATTTGTGGTGTTCCCTGCCCCTTCCTCCACATCTACCCATCCAAAGTTCATTCTTGGAGCTGTTTGAAAGCAAACTTTAAAAGGAAAATGGCATCTAAAAAGTGGAATCCAAGATCTTACCATCCAAAGTTGAAATTGCAGGTTTTCGAAAAGAAACCACAAAAGGAAAAAGGGATGAGAAAAGAAATAATCCACGATCTTACCATTCAAAGTTCAGTCTTGCAGGTTTTTGAAAAGAAAGCTGCGAAAGGAAAAGGAGATGAGAAAAGTATAGAACGTAGGAATCCAAGATCGACCATCCAAAGTTCATTTTTGCTAGTGCTGTGCTAGGACAGTTGGGCAAAACTATAGATAGAATATCCTCTAGAACCATGAAAAGACTGAATTTTTTAAAGGATGCTTGGAATTAAGCATGTATTTCTGGTGCTCCCTGCCCCTTCCTCCACATCTACCCATCCAAAGTTCATTCTTGGAGCTGTTTGAAAGCACACTTTAAAAGGAAAATGGCATCTAAAAAGTAGGAATCCAGGATCTTACCATCCAAAGTTGAAATTGCAGGTTTTTGAAAAGAAGCAACAAAAGGAAAATGGGATGAGAAAAGAAGAAATCCACGATCCTACCATTCAATGTTCAGTCTTGCAGGTTTTTGAATAGAAAGCCGTGAAAGGAAAAGGAGATGAGAACAGTACAGAAAAGTAGGAATCCAAGATCGACCATCCAAAGTTCATTTGTGCTAGTGCTGTGCTAGGACAGTTGGGCAAAACTATAGATAGAATATCCGCTAGAACCATGAAAAAACTGAATTTTTAAAGGATGCTTGGAATTAAGCATGTATTTGTGGTGCTCCCTGCCCCTTCCTCCACATCTACCCATCAAAAGTTCATTCTTGGAGCTGTTTGAAAGCACACTTTAAAAGGAAAATAGCATTAAAAAAGTAGGAATCCAAGATCTTACCATCCAAAGTTGAAATTGCAGGTTCTTGAAAAGAAGAAACAAAAGGAAAATGGGATGAGAAAAGAAGGAACCCACGATCTTACCATTTAAAGTTCAGTCTTGCAGGTTTTTGAAAAGAAAGCTGTGAAAAGAAAAGGAAATGAGAAAAGTATAGAAAAGTAGGAACCCAAGATCGACCATCCAAAGTTCATTTTTGCTAGTGCTGTGCTAGGACAGTTGGGCAAAACTATAGATAGAATATCCTCTAGAACAATGAAAAGACTGAATTTTTAAAGGATGCTTGGAATTGAGCATGGATTTGTGGTGTTCCCTGCCCCTTCCTCCACATCTACCCATCCAAAGTTCATTCTTGGAGCTGTTTGAAAGCAAGCTTTAAAAGGAAAATGGCATTAAAAAGTAGGAATCCGGGATCTTACCATCCAAAGTTGAAATTGCAGGTTTTTGAAAAGAAGCAACAAAAGGAAAATGGGATGAGAAAAGAAGAAATCCACGATCTTACCATTCAAAGTTCAGTCTTGCAGGTTTTTGAAAAGAAAGCCGTGAAAGGAAAAGGAGACGAGAAAAGTATAGAAAAGTAGGAACCCAAGATCGACCATCCAAAGTTCATTTTTGCTAGTGCTGTTCTAGGACAGTTGGGCAAAACTATAGATAGAATATCCTCTAGAACCATGAAAAGACTGAATTTTTAAAGGATGCTTGGAGTTGAGCATGTATTTGTGGTGTTCCCTGCCCCTTCCTCCACATCTACCCATCCAAAGTTCATTCTTGGAGCTGTTTGAAAGCACACTTTAAAAGGAAAATGGCATTTAAAAAGTAGGAATCCAAGATCTTACCATCCAAAGTTGAAATTGCAGGTTTTTGAAAAGAAACCACAAAAGGAAAATGGGATGAGAAAAGAAGGAATCCACGATCTTACCATTCAAAGTTCAGTCTTGCAGGTTTTTGAAAAGAAAGCTGCGAAAGGAAAAGGAGATGAAAAAAGTATAGAAAAGTAGGAATCCAAGATCGACCATCCAAAGTTCATTTTTGCTAGTGCTGTGCTAGGACAGTTGGGCAAAACTATAGATAGAATATCCTCTAGAACCATGAAAAGACAATTTTTAAAGGATGCTTGGAGTTGAGCATGTATTTGTGGTGTTCCCTGCCCCTTCCTCCACATCTACCCATCCAAAGTTCATTCTTGGAGCTGTTTGAAAGCAAACTTTAAAAGGAAAATGGCATTAAAAAAGTAGGAATCCAGGATCTTACCATCCAAAGTTGAAATTGCAGGTTTTTGAAAAGAAGCAACAAAAGGAAAATGGGATGAGAAAAGAAGAAATCCACGATCTTACCATTCAATGTTCAGTCTTGCAGGTTTTTGAATAGAAAGCCGTGAAAGGAAAAGGAGATGAGAAAAGTACAGAAAAGTAGGAATCCAAGATCGACCATCCAAAGTTCATTTGTGCTAGTGCTGTGCTAGGACAGTTGGGCAAAACTATAGATAGAATATCCTCTAGAACCATGAAAAGACTGAATTTTTTAAGGATGTTTGGGATTAAAGCTTGTATTTGTGGTGCTCCCTGCCCCTTCCTCCACATCTACCCATCCAAAGTTCATTCTTGGAGCTGTTTGAAAGCAAACTTTAAAAGGAAAATGGCATCCAAAAAGTCGGAACCCAAGATCTTACCATCCAAAGTTGAAATTGCAGGTTTTTGAAAAGAAGCAACAAAAAGAAAATGGGATGAGAAAAGAAGGAATCCACGATCTTACCATTCAAAGTTCAGTCTTGCAGGTTTTTGAATAGAAAGCCGTGAAAGGAAAAGGAGATGAGAAAAGTACAGAAAAGTAGGAATCCAAGATCGACGATCCAAAGTTCATTTGTGCTAGTACTGTGCTAGGACAGTTGGGCAAAACTATAGATAGAATATCCTCTAGAACCATGAAAAGACTGAATTGTTTAAGGATGTTTGAGATTAAGATTAAGCATGTATTTGTGGTGCTCCCTGCCCCTTCCTCCACATCTACCCATCCAAAGTTTATTCTTGGAGCTGTTTGAAAGCAAACTTTAAAAGGAAAATGACATCTAAAAAGTAGGAATCCAAGATCTTACCATCCAGAGTTGAAATTGCAGGTTTTTGAAAAGAAGCAACAAAAGGAACATGGGATGAGAAAAGAAGGAATCCACGGTCTTACCATTCAAAGTTCAGTCTTGCAGGTTTTTGAAAAGAAAGCTGCGAAAGGAAAAGGAGATGAGAAAAGTATAGAAAAGTAGGAATCCAAGATCGACCATCCAAAGTTCATTTTGTGCTAGTACTGTGCTAGGACAGTTGGGCAAAACTATAGATAGAATATCCTCTAGAACCATGAAAAGACTGAATTTTTTAAGGATGTTTGGGATTAAGCATGTATTTGTGGTGCTCCCTGCCCCTTCCTCCACATCTACCCATCCAAAGTTCATTCTTGGAGCTGTTTGAAAGCAAGCTTTAAAAGGAAAATGGCATTAAAAAATAGGAATCCAAGATCTTACCATCCAAAGTTGAAATTGCAGGTTTTGAAAAGAAACCACAAAAGGAAAATGGGATGAGAAAAGAAGGAATCCACGATCTTACCATTTAAAGATCAGTCTTGCAGGTTTTTGAATAGAAAGCTGTGAAAGGAAAAGGAGATGAGAAAAGTATAGAAAGTAGGAATCCAAGATCGACCATCCAAAGTTCATTTTTGCTAGTGCTGTGCTAGGACAGTTGGGCAAAACTATAGATAGAATATCCTCTAGAACCATGAAAAGACTGAATTTTTAAAGGATGCTTGGAGTTGAGCATGTATTTGTGGTGTTCCCTGCCCCTTCCTCCACATCTACCCATCCAAAGTTCATTCTTGGAGCTGTTTGAAAGCACACTTTAAAAGGAAAATGGCATTAAAAAAGTAGGAATCCAAGATCTTACCATCCAAAGTTGAAATTGCAGGTTTTTGAAAAGAAACCACAAAAGGAAAATGGGATGAGAAAAGAAATAATCCACGATCTTACCATTCAAAGTTCAGTCTTGCAGGTTTTTGAATAGAAAGCTGTGAAAAGAAAAGGAGACGAGAAAAGTATAGAAAAGTAGGAACCCAAGATCGACCATCCAAAGTTCATTTTTGCTAGTGCTGTGCTAGGACAGTTGGGCAAAACTATAGATAGAATATCCTCTAGAACCATGAAAAGACTGAATTTTTAAAGGATGCTTGGAGTTGAGCATGTATTTGTGGTGTTCCCTGCCCCTTCCTCCACATCTACCCATCCAAAGTTCATTCTTGGAGCTGTTTGAAAGCAAGCTTTAAAAGGAAAATGGCATTAAAAAAGTAGGAATCCAAGATCTTACCATCCAAAGTTGAAATTGCAGGTTTTTGAAAAGAAGCAACAAAAGGAAAATGGGATGAGAAAAGAAGAAATCCACGATCTTACCATTCAAAGTTCAGTCTTGCAGGTTTTTGAATAGAAAGCCGTGAAAGGAAAAGGAGATGAGAAAAGTATAGAAAAGTAGGAATCCAAGATCGACCATCCAAAGTTCATTTGTGCTAGTACTGTGCTAGGACAGTTGGGCAAAACTATAGATAGAATATCCTCTAGAACCATGAAAAGACTGAATTTTTAAAGGATGTTTGGGATTAAGCATGTATTTGTGGTGCTCCCTGCCCCTTCCTCCACATCTACCCATCCAAAGTTCATTCTTGGAGCTGTTTGAAAGCAAACTTTAAAAGGAAAATGGCATCTAAAAAGTAGGAATCCAAGATCTTACCATCCAAAGTTGAAATTGCAGGTTTTTGAAAAGAAACCACAAAAAGAAAATGGGATGAGAAAAGAAGGAATCCACGATCTTACCATTTAAAGTTCAGTCTTGCAGGTTTTTGAATAGAAAGCTGTGAAAGGAAAAGGAGATGAGAAAAGTATAGAAAAGTAGGAATCCAAGATCGACCATCCAAAGTTCATTTTGTGCTAGTGCTGTGCTAGGACAGTTGGGCAAAACTATAGATAGAATATCCTCTAGAACCATGAAAAGACTGATTTTTTTTAAGGATGTTTGGGATTAAGCATGTATTTGTGGTGCTCCCTGCCCATTCCTCCACATCTACCCATCCAAAGTTCATTCTTGGAGCTGTTTGAAAGCAAGCTTTAAAAGGAAAATGGCATTCAAAAAAATAGGAATCCAAGATCTTACCATCCAAAGTTGAAATTGCAGGTTTTGAAAAGAAACCACAAAAGGAAAATGGGATGAGAAAAGAAGGAATCCACGATCTTACCATTTAAAGTTCAGTCTTGCAGGTTTTTGAATAGAAAGCTGTGAAAGGAAAAGGAGACGAGAAAAGTATAGAACGTAGGAATCCAAGATCGACCATCCAAAGTTCATTTTTGCTAGTGCTGTGCTAGGACAGTTGGGCAAAACTATAGATAGAATATCCTCTAGAACCATGAAAAGACTGAATTTTTAAAGGATGCTTGGAGTTGAGCATGTATTTGTGGTGTTCCCTGCCCCTTCCTCCACATCTACCCATCCAAAGTTCATTAGCTGTTTGAAAGCAAGCTTTAAAAGGAAAATGGCATTAAAAAAGTAGGAATCCAGGATCTTACCATCCAAAGTTGAAATTGCAGGTTTTTGAAAAGAAGCAACAAAAGGAAAATGGGATGAGAAAAGAAGAAATCCACGATCTTACCATTCAAAGTTCAGTCTTGCAGGTTTTTGAATAGAAAGCCGTGAAAGGAAAAGGAGATGAGAAAAGTACAGAAAAGTAGGAATCCAAGATCGACCATCCAAAGTTCATTTGTGCTAGTACTGTGCTAGGACAGTTGGGCAAAACTATAGATAGAATATCCTCTAGAACCATGAAAAGACTGAATTTTTAAAGGATGTTTGGGATTAAGCATGTATTTGTGGTGCTCCCTGCCCATTCCTCCACATCTACCCATCCAAAGTTCATTCTTGGAGCTGTTTGAAAGCAAACTTTAAAAGGAAAATGGCATCTAAAAAGTAGGAATCCGAGATCTTACCATCCAAAGTTGCAATTGCAGGTTTTTGAAAAGAAGCAACAAAAAGAAAATGGGATGAGAAAAGAAGGAATCCACGATCTTACCATTCAAAGTTCAGTCTTGCAGGTTTTTGAATAGAAAGCCGTGAAAGGAAAAGGAAATGAAAAACGTAGGAATCTACGTCTACGATCTTACCATCCAAAGTTCATTTTTTGCAGCTGTTTGAAAAGGAAAATTTGAAAGAAAAAAATAAATTGGAAGGTTTTGAAAAGGAAAGGAAAAAAAACACATTTTGAGCATCCTGGAGTAGATTTTGGAATATTCTATCTAGGGGGTCCGAATATATAGTTTAGTATTGGGTCAAAAAACCCTGGTTTTTTTCAAAAAAAAAACGCCCCCTACGAAACTGGATTCTATCTACTCCAGGATTATTATATATGTATATATACCCTGGGGGTCCACGACCTTTGAAAGAAAGGTGGTTATAGAACCCCCTTTGTTTGCACTTTATTGTTTGTTCATTGGCGCTGGTAGTATTTAAGAACCCGCACACCTCTAGGAGCAAAAAAAACGATGTAGTCGACCGCAGCAGTACTGATCCATTTGTGGGGACTCCAGTGGGAGCGTTTTATAAGTCGATCTTTTCTGACTGCCATGTTCACACAGAACATTTTGGAAGCTTTGCGTGTGATTTCCATGGAGCTCCAAAAGCTCATTGAAGAGTTGAATTTTTGCCCCAATAATGCCAAAAAAAAAAATCAGATTCGTGACGACAAAGCCCTATTTGGCCTGCCGCGCAATGGTTTCAACTTAACTTTGAACTTGAACAGCTAAACTTTGAAACCGAAGTAAACTTAAACTATTGGTGGCAATTTGCCGACAAACAGCCAGTATGGTTGGATTTGTTGTAAAATAAGCCAATGGGGGCCCAGCAGGACGAACACGAAAAGGGTCAGAAACATCTAAAGATCATCCAAACATTTTTTTTGTCAGGCAATACTAGTAGCATGGTTTTGTTTCTGTTTGATGCGTGTATGTGGAGCGGCATGTTGAGGCCCAGAGCTTTCAACCTTTTTCTTTTGCACGGAAGTTGAGTGGTGTAAACATCAAATATCACAACGATTCTGCTGGTACTTGCAAACCATGGACGCACAAAACCAACATGACTCCAAACTTGTTGTTTGTGACAATCATCAAGAGATATCCTGAGCCAAAGCGCAGTCAATTATAATTACTGATGATAAACCCATATTGAGGCTGCAGTTTCAAAACTGTAGGCCGTCTATGTTGTTGTTCAGTGATGTGGCAATAGGATGCAACAGGCTCAATGAGTCGAACTTGGTTGTACTGAGTTGGTTTGGAGGTGTTGTAGGAATGAAGTTTTCTCTAAAGCAATCTGCGCCTTATCTTTTGAGTTCTGGGGCCGACTTTTGATTTTCCACCGACTTTTCATTTTCGAGAATATACACATGTATGAATAGCATACATATTGTAGCAAACAATATCACGTATCCAGTCACATGTCTTCGTGGGATCTCTTTGCTCTTAATGTGTGTGGCTCTTAGTGTGTTGTTCTCTATGGGGTATCCTATCATGATGCCTCATCTTGCAATAGTAAGTTTCAGTATTCACCACCTTCTGTGCAAATTGGATAGTGGCCACTCTTGACCTTGTCTCTTTCTCTAGGTTGTTGTTTGTGCTCATTTGTCGGTTTACCCTTAGATACCACGGCAGAATGCCTCTTCGAGATTGACTTTTGAAACCCAACCTGGCCTGCACATGTGCTTTTGGGATGCTGCTTTTTTTTTGTTGTTTTCGTCTCTGCCCAAAGACTTGCAGCTAGGCAGCTGCCAACAGAAAACATTGATCGATGTTTAATCGGCAAGGATAATGGAAGAAAGAAACGGTATGTGTCAGTAGGGTAGCAAAAATAGGCCAGTATTCAATTGCTATACCAAAAAAAAACATCCAAAGCAGCAATTGATGATACTGTCAAATTTCTTGCAAGTGTTGTCCAGCACTGCAATGAAGCCTTCAGATATACAGTGTGCACACCTAAAAAGCCAACAGCGTGAAACTTGCGTGAAACTTGCGTGAAACTTGCGTGAACCCCCTTTTTTTGGCGTGAACCCCCATTAAATGGCGTGAACCCCCATTACCCCAAAACGGGCATATTTTTGTCAGTGCAGTTGCGACTTCGGTTTCACAATTCTGGATTTCTATGCTAAGAATGTGGCTGGTGTAAGAGTTTGGCAAATTCATTGCTGGATCCATACCTAAAGAACAAATTCCAGTAGAGCTAGGAGAGCAAACATAGAAGCCCAAATGTACACGTACATATTCATAGCATAGTTTTGTTTCGGGAGGGAAGTCTGCGTCTGCACAACCGACAATTCAATCCACTTTGAAGTGCATGTATATGTGTGTATATCATAATGCAAGATGGCCCCAAATCTACCTGATGGGTGCTTGCACACTTTCTATGCCTTCAACCATTTTTTAAAGAATCCGCTGCATCTACCAGCAAGGCAAGCAAAGAAAAAAACAAGACGTACGCAGAGAATACATTCAACATCTTTGAACTTTGATCAACAAAATGCAAGCGCTGCTGGACTCCTAGACCAGCTGAAATTGTGTGACAAAAACGGTTACAGTAGGCCCTCTCTATCAGGCTTCGTGCATTGTAAGTAGGAGAGATGTTGTCTCCTGACAAAACATATCACATCATCTCTGAACTAGCCAATTGTTTCATTAATTGAATGGGTGTTGGGATGCAAAGAAACATTTGACGAATGGGCATATTGTTTGCCTGATGTTCTGATTTGTTTGTTTTGCTCTTCTTGCCACTGTTTATAGTATATAGTATTGTTTGAAATATGGCCCACAAAGAGAGAGAGAGAGAGGGAAGACAGAACAAATTCAACAAATCACACACACATGATTGGCTGACCTTGTATATATGGATATGTTTGACCAAGTTTGTTTGTGACAGCAAATTTATGGCAAGTTCTGAGCCACATGAAGCCAAGAATTGACACATTCACATGAAATACAGCAGGTCAAATATTGTTGTTTGGAGCACAGTGTCATTGCTAAAGAGGTCGCAGGTCTCAACTCCTGTCTCAGTACAGTAACCTCGAGCAAAGCAACATGCACAGAGCAAGCGAGAAGATGTGGCAATTGCATTGTTAGTAGAAGAACATATTTGCATAAGGTGCTCGCGTGTGACACAATCTGGCGCACAGTGCGTTGCGGCATGTTTCGCAACATTGCAAGGTCCAAACTTGTTGTTAATAGCTTTGTTTATACAGTGCAAGTCTTGCATCTAATCAGTACTTCCAACTAGAGGGTGTTGACATTCCATTCCCACCATCCAAAATCCACAACAGAATAAATTGATGATGCCTACATGTCTGTGTCTGGAAGCAACAGATTTTTGAATTGGGGGTACTCCTGTTAGTAGTTTGCATGCTTTCAGAACTCTCAAGTTGCTGTTCAATCAAATATTTGAATGTTTTCTGAAGTCTTTGCTGCTTTCACTCTTACTTTTCGACATTTGCTCTTTATCCGCCCGTGAAAGAGCAAGTGGAGTCTTGAAGAATATCTTTGTTCTTTGCTCCCCTGTGAATCACTTCAGCTCTACCAGTCTGAAAAATGGCATTTACTCGACCAAAGCAAAAAGGGTGAGCACACAAGAAAATGAACCACTCGCTAGAATAGTATTTTGGGCCTAACAAACAAAGGGGGTTCTACTAAACCCCTTTGTTTCACAGGTGGTTGGAATCCTAGGGTATATATATATGTATACCTGTTATGTACCAACTAAACCCACTTATCAATTCATCATAAATCCTAAGTTTTTTGACATGATCCCCAACAAGTCCATGGCTCTTCCCGTTGACTTCGCCGTCGTTGGCCTCCCAGAGCGCGCCGGGCGGCACATCCTCCAGCTGCCGCGCCCAGCAGCGGAGGCCGCGCGGGCGGCCCTCGGAGCACTCCTCCGGAAGAACTGGTGCTTCCGAACAAAACTATGGGAAAAATAAGGGAAAAATATGGGAAAAATATGGAAAATATTCCCGTATAGAAACTATAGAAACATGATTATTACTAGAAAATATGGGAAAAATACGGGAAAAATATGGAACAATGGTGGAATAATAGTGAATTATGGTGAACATAGAGATCCCACCGCAAAATATGTTTTTAAAAAAAAATCGGAATACTTACTGGTGCTAAACGCAGGGAATTTTCGGGAATGATCCACAATATTCTAGTAATAATCATCCCAGCAACCCCCAGTCCCATCCATTCCCTACTAAGCACCAGTAAGATGGAAAACATATGGAAAAATGATGGAACAATGGTGAATTATGGCGAATGAATATGATCTAACTAGCAAACATGGTGATTTCATGTGATGTCTTTGGATTCGTGAACGCTATGTTGGTGCAAATAAGTCCGATGTCACTATGGTCTTTGTTGGTGATATATCGAACTAGTTAATGGGATTAGAAGCCATTCATAACTGGGTACCACCTTGAATGGTCTTGCCACTTACTAGATCCCCCAAGTGGAATTCAGTGGAATGATCTAAGAAATGATGTAATAAGTGGATGATGCTGTCACTGAAATCTAGATCACTGGACATGATTTCAAAAGGAATGATCTAAGAGGAATGATCTAAGCCTTAGTTATCAGTTAGACATGCTTGTAAATGGGATTATCATTTCCATTTTGTATGGGGTTATACTGTAACTGACTTGTAATATCGGATATGAAATGCCCTCTGGTAGACGAATATAGATATGGAAAATCACAATTGTTTTTCATGGGCAAATCACAGCCAGTTAGATTGCCATTTTCCATATGTTCAATTACCAAAGGGTAAGTGGAATCCTTTTATGATGTTCTTTAGATCACAGAGCATGTCCATCTATATGGTATAGAGATTAGTCTAGAGGATTGCCATCATCCCTTTTTTGGGGTAATCCAATGGGGAATCGGGAATGTTTCATGTGATGGAATGGTGATTAATCATTGAATAGAAACACTTGAAATACTGAATACTAATTGGATATTGATATTTTTGGGAATATTTAATTATGCCATATGGATCCATGGCCACTGTCTGAGAAGCAAAAAAAGACACCCCAGTCGTACTTCCTAAGAAGGTACAACTGGATCCCTTTGGGCCCTATATAGGAATATAAAACTTAGATGCTCTGATAATAACTGGTTACCCTCTGGTAATTTAACATAGCTATTGAAAATGGTGATTTTCCATAGCTATGTTAGTTTACCAGAGGGTAACTGGTTAGCCGTAGTGAAAAGCCATTGATATATGATCAGAGCTCTATCTGGATCCGAATCACAGCCCAGTGGTGCCAGGGTGAAACCAAGCCACCAAGGCTTAACGATACAAGGTGCCCACAAACGAGAGCTATTTTTTCTTAGTAGTTTAACTCAGGTTTCTGGTAGATATATCTATGACTATGGTATATAAATGATATAAATGTATAGCATATGTATAGACATCTTATATATATATATCAAACTAGTTAACATCTATTCCCATTAGCATCCCCATTGTTGCTGAAATCCCTATACATCCCTATTCAATCCCTATAAATTCCAATTAATTACCATTGAATCCCTATTAAATCCCATTGGTGAACAGAAAATCATATTATTTGATTGTTGGTGATTAATTCCCTATGAAATCCCTATTTGGGGGTTTCCTAAAATGGAGTTGCCCCAAATCATCTAAACTTAGGCCACATTAATGTTGAAACCCATGGTTTGGGGTACCCCCATTTTCGGAAACAACCATTTGCTACCCTCTGGTAATTTAACATAGCTATTGAAAATGGCCCATAGAAATAGTTGAAATAGTCGATTTACCTCTTAAAGATGCTGATTTTCCATAGCTATATTCGTCTACCAGAGGGTAAATCATCTATAAATGTAACCTATTCCATCCCTATAAATCCCTATAATTTCCCATTCATTCCCTATGTTGATGATTACCCTCTGGTAAACTAGCATAACTATGGAAAATCACCATGCTATTAATGGGTAAATCAACTATTTCTATGGCCATGTTCTATAACAAACTGTTAGTTTACCAATAATAAATCCTATCAATTTCCCGATATTTTCCCATAATTTCACCAATTCCTATAATTTCCCTATAATTTCCCATAATTTCACCAATTACCCATAATATTCCCTATTAATTCCCATAATTTTCCATAACAATCCTATTATTTGTGAAATCCCATTGGCTTCACCACGGCGCCGTCGCGAAAACCGTCGTCCTGCGCCCGCAGCTTCGCCGCCTCGCCGCTGCCGGCGAAGAGCTCCACGACGATGACGGGCCTTTCGGGCACCGCGCGCTGGCCCCAGCGCAGGATGCCTCGACGAAAACGTCACCAACCGGGTTGGGGAGAGGTTGGAAGTGGTTAGCCTCTGGTAAACTAACATAGCTATTGAAAATCACCATTTTCAATGGGAAAATCCACTATAAATGGTCATTTTCAATAGCTATGTTAAATTACCAGAGGGTAGCCCATTTATGGATGATTTATAGATGATTTACCCAATAGATGATGATCCTTAAACAGATCCTAAGAAGGTAAAAAAACATCCCAAATCATCCAAAGACGTCAGAAAAAAGTACTTGATTTACCTGGGTTTTCTTCAATGGAAAATCCCTTCGAAATGGAGGTTGTAGATGGAAAGTTGGGGAATCAACCCACAAAAAAATGGCGATTTAACCAGGAAACAATCTCACTTCATGGGATTTATGGCTGGTTATAGTAACCATAATTGTAAGCCACTTATGTATGGGATAAACCACGAATCGGGGAATTACTCACGAGGGTTCGTACCCAGTGACTAAGTGGGCTGACCCCCCAAAGCTAGGACTTTACTTCCTATTAGTTTTAAGTATTCTCCAAAGATATAATAACTGGTTGGTGGTTTCAACCCCTCTGAAAAAAAAATAGTCAGTTGGGATGATTATATGGAACAATAAAACATGTTGCACACCACCAACCAGTATAAGATATTCCCAGTGCGATCCAGTGAAGATATCAGGCCATGGTCCCCATTCCCTCAACCGCAATGCACCGATCCAACCATCTCCGTTCAGCGGCAGAAGATCTCTTTGGGCTCCGCTGAGCCATCCTCTGCCTGGGCGGTGAGCTACCGGTTTGGCTCGATGGATGCTTCCGTTCATACCAATCAATGGCAAAACTAGGTTAACCATATGGATATATCTGGTTATAAGTCAACATATCTTAGATGAAACTGGCAAAACTAGGTTAATCGCATGCCAAACTTGGCTACCCAAATTTAGATGATTCATCCAAAACAAACCATATAAGATCATATAAGTATAGATTAATATCTACCATACACCATAGTTATATCGAAGTTTTTTCAACGCACCAACTTAGCGTTCACGAACTTGCCCAGGTCGCCGGCGCGGCCTCCATTGTTTGCTGCAAATCCAAAAGCGCTGCCTGGGGCGAAGAATTTGACCCACAAAAGTGGCCCAGTGGCCCTACAGTTAAAGCCCTAACAAAAACAGTTTTTAATGGTTACATGTATAAAAGTGTTGTTCTTTTTCTTTTTTATGGGATTCTAACTTACTTATAACTACAGTAAATTAGTATGGAAACTCCACTACTTATAGATTATATATTTCTAGATCCTTTCCTTGGAAAACTCTTGATTTTCCTTATCTACTTGAATTTACACGAGGGTATTTTGTATGATTGTGTATTTTAAGAAAATGACGACTCTAAGATCGTAACCATAGCGTAAGTTGACACTTTGACTAATTAGTACACTTTAGTAACAGTAATTATTTCAATTATTTAAGGAACAATTCCCACTGATTTTAAAGTGATTCCATTGATGCTTTCCCATGTGCCCAAAAGAAACCATCACTGGGCCACTGGGTTTTAATCCAGATCCTCCTTGTCCAGATCCACGATGCTGAGATTAGGTACAAATTGGTAAAATGTGAAGCCCCCCAGTGATGTTAGTTGGTTTAGATTCGCCCCAGTAACTAGTTCGTTATTTGCGTACCATAAACCATAGTGAAATTGGAGTTATTTGCACCAAGTTAGCTATCGAACGGGGGCCTCACATTGTAGGACAAGTCAAACTTTGGGTCGCCCGAAAATAACCAAACATCTGACAAAGTGTGCATGTGGAGTGCCGTGGGCTGTGCATGGGATGCCAAATTTGACCCATACCCATACCCAAATGCTGAGAGTCGTACACGTGCGACATATTTACAGGTCAAAAACATCATTGGATGTGTATAGGTGTTTCATGGTTTTCTTACAGCTTTCACGGATGACATGTTTTTTTGTTGTATTGTTGATAGATCCAGTTGCATACCTTTGCATTGACCAAGACTGCAGGGATCAGGTCCTTCTCTTTTTGATGTGGCTTCAAGTTTCACTTCTCATTCCTTAAATCATGTTAATTTTTAAATCCCCATGTTCAAGACATGACACCAACATTCTAGTAAGATGGTTATATCCAGGATCCGTTCCAAATTTTCACAGACTGCTGCTTTCCACAAAATGTCTACCGTCCTTTTTCTGTGTCGTGTCCACCTCACGGTCGAACTTGGTGGTGGTCTGCTCTTCAGGGATGTTCTCATCCTGGTCTCCGATGAAGGCCATCTGTAGCTCCACCATTCCTCGGTCTGTGGAAAAACCTGGGCTCCTGGGGCCTGGACATAGGCACCATACAGGATGGCGAAAAAACAAACAGCGAACTTAGTTGCTTTCGAAGTGGCTGAAATCTATGGTTTATGCTAGATATAACATGATATAACGAACTAGTCAGTGGGGGTTATAAACCAACATTATCCAACATTCACATAACTGGAGGGCACCATCCATAGTATGCATCAAAAAAAACGCAGCCACTTGGATGAACCCGTTGGAATCCACGGGCCAAGCAACCAACAGCTTCCAACAGCCATGGGGGAACGCCCTGCCAGGCTCTTCATAAATATGGCCATGAATCCCGTAAACCCACAGTTGTTTTTGTTTACCAATCCCCATGTCTGTTGGTTTTACTGTAAATCATTTCAACTCTCCCAATTCTTTGGCTGGGTAAAACAATATGTCCGTATTATTGATGTTATATCCCAGTAGTACTTCATCAATATTCAATTGACATATAAGTGAAAATTCCTAGAACCTGGTCAACTTTGTATCCCAATAACGTTGCGGTATATTCCAGAATTTATCAGGAACCCACATTTTGAATGATATATGATCTATCCCTTATTACAATCTATCAAAGATGTATATATATATAAATATTATATATACATATATGTATGGATATGTTGTCATGTTATGCAGCTATGTGACTGTGTGTATATACAGTATATATATATATATCATGCTTCTTGCTGAATCCAATTTTCACCAATGGTTGGAACCACCACCCAACAAAAAACCAAGCTAGCCAACTTTTTGGTGAATTCACCAAACTTTTGCTAGTTACCATCTGGTTATGACTAACAGTTTGCCATGGAAAATCCCTTATAAATAAATGGAGGTTGATGTCGCTGGGAAAATCATCTATTTTGATTAGGGCCATCATTTTCCATGGCTATGTTAGTCATAACCAGAGTGTAAATCCCATTAAAACCACCATTTTGTTGGTTAAACCCCATTAAACCACCATTAAACCACCATTAATCCCCATTTTTGTTGGTGAAATCCCCAATGTTTGGCGGGAAAATCCCGCTGCCAAGCTGCGTCCGAACGGCTGCAGCAAGAGTTCCTTCAGCTTCGGGCCACGATCTCCTTCCAAGGCCAGCAACGCCTCGGACATGGCATGGCGGATATCCCAATGGGATATCAACTCGGACAGAACTTCTTGATAGATAACTATGATTGATATATATATATAAATCATATAAGTGCCATTTTTAGTAGGAGATATCATTAAAATTCATTAAATATCACTAAAATCCACTAAATATATTAGATCTATACTATATAGAGTTGTATGTGAAATATAAATTTAATTATATAATATTATATTCGTTAATGATATTTAATGATATATCATGGTTATATCTAAAGATATTGTAGACCATAAACCCACCAATGATCATGAACTCAGAAAATGGTATGTCATGTGGATGTAGTAGGGATATGAATGGTGTAATTCCTAATCGTTATTATAATTCCCAAGAAAATGGGTATCAATATATCTTATTGGATAATTCATGGGATATTAGATGATATTAGTGTATCAGCGATCACATGAGTATTGGCTCTGACTGGACATTTGGTAAAAGCAAAACAAAAACAATTCTAATAAGGACAATGACAGCCAACCATCAACATTTTTCGGTACAGTATTTTCAGACAAACCCATGTGTCATGTTCATATCATGTTGTGTACTTGATCATCCATTTTCAGTGGAATTTGACGGGTACATAACTTTGAGCCAACCCTGAAGCGTGGACATCATGGACACTTACGACAATCTTTAGCGACTTTAGCGGTTTTGGTTGATCGTATCACTATGTAGGTGTGGTTTTACTACATTTTACTCATATGCTTATTGGCTTTACACACCTGGTTTATGGCTATCGTGTTCGCAGGATCGAGATTCAAACTTATGCAACCACCAACAAGGTGTTTGCTTTGATCATCCCCCATTGATACCTATTCATGGAATAGTAGTAGCGTAAAGACACAAACACATGCTGACATTCCCATCAAACATGGTATTTTTTCTGGCTTTTGGTTGATCATGTCGTTTTCTTCTCCTAAAACATATGTTTTAATCATAGTTTTTGTTCAGCATCAAATGATCATCATGAAGGTAATTCTCTGTTTTATCTCTGAATTCCTATGCTGTTCCATGTTTTTTTTCATCAAACAAATATAAACAAATCAACTATTGCTGGTTATGGGTCAGTTCACTCTACCCGGGTGGTACCGCAACGGTTACCCGCCTCGGCCACGGCTTCCAAAGTGGACAGGCAACCCTGTTCCTTGGTACAGGGAGGAACAAATGTAAAAATGGCCATAGAATTCGCAACAGTCAATTTATCCATATTTGATAGAAAGGGAATCTTCAATGTCCATATAGAAAGCTCATCTTTTATCATATTTTGCCATATGTATCCATAGTTGATGTTCTGATGTTCAATCTCCAAAGACTAGTGGATAAAATCTGACGCAACCCAAAGTCCCACTGTTGACCCATCACTGGATTTGTGGGGCCTTCCATAGTTGGGCTACTGGCGTTTATTTGCACAGTCAACCAAGTGAAATTGAAATTCATGTGGATCATTCACTGGTTGGTGGTGTCAACCCCTCAAAATATGAGTTGGGATGATGACATTCCCAACTGAATGGAAAGTCATAATCCAGCCATGTTCCAAACCACCAACCTGCTTTTATGGAGATCAAACAACATGAGTTATACTATCGGCCTCCGAAATACCTCCAATGACCTGGATCATTCATAGCGGTGAACATCGACACCGATGTTTAGCCAGTCTACATTGCTCTGGTAATTAAACATTGCAATGGGTTTTTCCATCATATAAGTATAGTTAATTGATGTTAATTGGATATAACTTAACTATGATATATATATATATATGATTTTCCCACTCAATCCTTCATTTATAGTGGAGCCAGTCCATTGCCATATTTGATGACCAAAGGGAATATACAAGTGTGTGATTTAAAAACGCAATCCCATTCTTCTCGGAGTATTGAACAAATAGAGAAGGGATCACACTGACTGGTTAAAGTTGGGAGATTTTTCATGGCCAATTGTAACTACCCTGCAACAAACTACTTGTTTCAACTGATTAGGTCAATATGTTTTCCCATTTATGCTTACGTCAATAGATTGCCAGCAACATTTAATGGCAAACGATCGAATGGCCAATCTTAAAAAGCCCTTTAGATGCTTTTGAGCTGGATAGTATGTGTATATATATAACTAAGTATCTATCTATATATCTACCTACCTACCTACCTAGCTAGCTAGCTAGCTAGCTATCTAATGTCAAGTCAGGATTAATCAACAGCCCGTTATTAATCAACCTCCTCCTCCCCCCCAAAAAAATGCAATTAAAAAACAGGTGGTCCCCCAGTATTAATAAACACCCCCGATTAAAAAACCTCCAGTGCTGAAATCCATTTTTTATCCAACAATTTTTATTTCCAATTCTATTTATTTCCATTTATGTTTTACATTTTTTTTATCATCATTGTTATACTTAAGGTTTAAGTTGATCATTGAATATTTCAAAAATTAACTATTCCCCAAATGATCGATTTTTAATTAAAATCTTTATAAAAATCATCAGTTTGGATAGCTCCCAAAGGGTACCCCCCATGAGCCCATGTCCCCCATTAATAATAACCAGGGTTTACTCCTGATTAATCAACCACCTTTCTGATCCATGAGATTTTAACAAATCCAATGGAATTCTATTGATCTAATTAAGATCTAATTGACGTAAGCCATATCCAAAGTTTTATGGTTCAGAGTTGCTTCTTATTGAGGGGTGTTTAAGAAAATGACCTACAAGGTAGAGTTCCGACCTTCTGGGGGGGGGGTTATTAATCCTGACTTGGCATTAATTATCTATCTATCTATCTATCTATCTATAATCTATTTGGATCTATTTGGGCCAAAAGATTCCAGCCCTCCCCATCCCAGATTTCCCCAGACCGCCCCAACCAGCCGTAACCGCCCTAGCCGCCGGTTGCTTGCGGAAGCGATAGCCGCTGTTCGTTGAGGGCCTGGAGGGTCTGGATCCACGGCACTGGTAATTGATCAGTTGGGGGTTACCCTCTGGTAAAACCATAGGAAAACCATAGGAACACCATAGGAAAACCATAGGAAAATGATGATAAAAAATGGTGGTTTAATGGGGTTTAACCAACGTCATTGGGTGAATTACTATGTAATTATCATCTATACTAGATTCATAGTTAGATATCTATAGATTTTATTATGATCATTGGGTGAATTACCCTCTGGTAACCTAACAGTTTGCTATTGAACATGGCCATAGAAATAGTGAATTTGCCCATCAAAAATGATGATTTTCCCATAGTTACGTTAGTTTACCAGAGGGTAGAATCCCTAACTTGAGAAAACAAACATTTAAATCAAAAGAAGAATAAACAACAAAGGAATTAAACCATGTAGAAACTATAAACAAAGAAAAGAAAAAATAAAAATAAACAATCTACTGTAGAAACTATATTATTGAAACTACAACAAATAACATCTAAGAACATAGGGGGTATCCCTAATGGTTGGTTTATAATGGAAAATTCCTTTAAAAGGGTCAGGAAACCACCCAGTTCCATATGGAACGCCTGATGACTGCCCTGGGCACATTTTGCAGCAGCCAAGGCGAGCGCGCCACCATGGACTTGGCCTGTGGGAAAAATCTTTGTGAGATCGCCACGAATTCATCGCAAAAAACAGACCTAGCCAAGGCAAATCATCATTTTTATGGATGGGAATCGCATGATCAATATTTCTCAATCTTCCATAGTCCACAACAAAAATCATCGTTTGCTGGTGATAGTTCAACTTTCCATTTCTAGCAACAAAGCCCCTCAAGGATGAGTTTCTACCCATCCAGTGGGTCGGGAATACATGGAGGAGGTATATATGAGGGGGATACATGAACCATTGGATATTCTATGGGGATATACTATAGGGATATTTCATGAGACATACAGTATCAATTGAAAAACTTGTATTGATATAATATACGAATATTTCATCGTCTTATATTGGGGACTTGGAGGCAAACATGGAAGTTCAGCGGCAACAACAACACCATCAAGAATGGGAATATGAATGGACAAACACTTGGTGCAATGGCTTGCCAGTCAGTTTCTAGTGGAAATGATTGGAATAATGATCGTCTGGTCTGAACATGGCTGACGACTATCCGACTAAAGAAAAGGCAAGGAATGGAGAGATGGATTACGACATGGCATACATCATACCATGTGTATTGATTATACAGTTGGATCTATTGTTGTATTATTGTTGGTTACATCTGTGGTATTATGGTTTGTACTACAATATATACTATGAATCCTTCCCCCTAATATTTAACACCCCTCTAATTGGTCCCACATATTTGGTTTCATCCCCAAAACCAGAACTAACCTGGGAGTGTGCAAAATCTTAGGTGACTTGGGCTACTCCTATAACTATGGAAAGATCCACGATGCTATCAATGGGTAAATCCACTATTTCGACTGGGCCATTTTCCAGTTCGCAAACTGTTAAATCATAATTAAAACCACCATTTTGTTGGTTAAACCACCATTAAACCACCATTTTGTTGGTTAAACTGTTAGTCACTGTTAGTCATTACCAGAAGGTAACCGGTGGGGATTTCATGGGGCAACCGGGAAATGACCAGACAGCACCATGGATCCGCAGCCCCACCTGCCGCCACGTCCCATCGATAAAGATCAGTGACGCCGGCGCGGCGGGCGTGTCGCCCGGAGGTCGGGGATGCAGCCCCTGGCAGCGCGAAAAGTGATGCCCCTTTTGGGGTAAACCATGGGTCATTAAATGTCCCCATTGAACATCACCCAACCATTAGGTATATGGTCTATAATGGCTACTATAAGGTGATGTTCAATATTCCCAAAATGGGACAGTTACCAACCCCTGTAAACATACACAAAAAAAAAAAGGAAAATCATGTGTTTTTCTTTCCCCCAAAAAAGTGATGTATATATAGAAAAATAGTGGATCTTCTTCACATGCTAGTTTGCCGGAGGCGATTTTTCTTTTTACGAACCTCAACTACCAACAACCACCAACAAGGGCTCATTCGTTCATGTTTGAACATCTGGGTAAATTGTAATAATTCACTAACCTGACATAAGGCCACTTGGGGATGATTTCCCTTACTGACCGAACCATGATTCCAGGGTTCAGATCGATTCGGGGGGCCAGCTACGGCGAGTCGACGAGCCGTCCATATGGTCACCTTTGGAGGGCTGGTTCTGAAAAAAAAATATGGGTTTCTCGGAGAAAATGATCTTTATAGTCTTATAGTACCTTTATGGACCCTGCCTTCTGGTGTGGACATGTGGGTGTCACAGTGGAATATGTTGTTTTATTATCACAGTGTCTATGACCTACACTGTACCTTTTTCAATACGTTTATTGTGACTTTTCCACATCTTTTGGTCACTTTTGCAGGAACCTACTTCTGTTGCGAATGACTTGACCATCGGCCAAGGTCATAGGCGACCAGCTACCGTTGTCATCCCAACACGTCACCAATCTGTTGTGTGTAATCAGTCAAAGGGATTATATGATTTTGTAAGTTGTACATTCCGTATATATTCATAAAATCATATGTATATATAGCCTCGTCCCCGGTCTTGGAACTGCGCACAACCCGAATTAGGTTGGTAAAACTTGTCAATTCCGGGACGAAATTTTGTCCCGGAATTGACAAGTTTCATTAGGGTCATCATCATCATCATCATCATCATCATCATGACATCATCATCATCAGCATTAGTATGAACATGAACACGGTGTTTGAAGACCTCTCCCAGAAACATGTGAGACCAGTTCTGGTTTTTGTCTCGTCACGGGAGCTGCAAGTCTCGCACAGCTTTGGGACCTCTCCCAATCAACTGCTTCTGCAAGTTCACATGAACGTTAACATCCCACCCCATCCCCCCCCACCCCACCCCGCGTGTGCGTAGCATCAACTGCTTCTGCAAGTTCACATGAACGTTAACATCCCACCCCATCCCCCCACCCCATCGTATGTAGTTCCAAGACCGGGGACGAGCCTATATATACATGTCTATGCTAACTACTCTGCGGCAATTTAATGTAGCCATGGAACATTCCCCATTTATAGATGATTTTCCCAGCTAGAAACATCCATTTAGTTCAGGAATTGTCCGTAACTATGCTAAATTACCGGAGGGGATCTTTATTTCTTCCGATCTTTCAGGTTTAAACCCATAATATGCAACAATATACCCATTGATATCCCATTGTTGGCATCAACTCGCAGGGATGAAGCCCAACACAACTCGCCAAATCAGTTATTTAAGCATCAACTTAGCTATCATAAGTCAGCTATCAATATATATAAAATAATATGAATCAACATTAAATATCTCTAAATATCTATAAAATAGTATATCAACATTAAAAATCTATAAATATCTATAAAATAGTATATCAACATTAAATATATATATATATATATCCATAAAAATCATTAAAAATCTACAACTATCTATAAATCCATTAAAAAAAAGAAAGAAAAAAAACATCGGCCAGGTTTCACCTCCTCAGTCCCGAGCTCGACTGCATCAGGTCCGGGGCACAGAAACATGGGCCTGGGAGAATCGCCCCAGGGAGATCAGATGGAGGATTTACCTGTGAAAAATGGTGGTTTATCATGGTTTAATGATGGAAAACCATAGGAAAACCATAGGAAACCATAGGAAAACCATAGGAAAATGGTGGTTTCATGGTGGTTTAATGGGTTTTTGCCTATGAAAAATGGTGATTGAATGGGTTTTTACCCGTAAAAAATGGTGATTGAATGGGTTTTAAAGGCGAAATCCCTTTTTAAATGAATATACATAGAAGTTTGAATGAGAAAAATCATTGAACCGCGTGGGGGATCCACTAGAGGCTATGGCGATTAAAATGGGGTGAACTGGAACAACATAATAAATCGAGGAGTAAATCACAATTGGGTTTGGATCAAAAGACTTGTTTTTTCCACGAGATTTGATTCTCAGAAGATGGGATTAGCGGGAGTAATATGATCTTGGGAGTAATACAGTATGATTTAATATGATTTACCTGAAAATTTTGATTCATATCATGTTATGATCAGAAAATGAGATAACAAGCGGGCAAACATTGGGATTTACTCTCGGGAATTGTCCACAAATAGTGCCCAAAATTTCCTGGTGCCGTTCAGAGCATCAGTTTCCCTTCTTTAACTTGCCCCAAAAAACGCAAATTCTGTGGGTCGCTGGTTTTGCATCCTACCAAAATATAGCGGTATCAAGATCCGCTGCTAAAATGTGTGGTATTGCTTGGTGAATCAAAGTGAATTGCATATCCCATCATATCCCATCATATCCCCATGGTAAACACGTTGCATTCCGCATGAAAAACTTGGTTTACCCAAAGATATTGTCAAACGCTTGGTTTCCCACGTTTCCCCCAGTGCTATATCCTCAGAAGGTGCCACCAAGCTAGGTCGGTTTACACCAGGGTTTATGGTACACCAGGTATATATATATAATCTATATATATGTATATATTATATATATATACATATATATTATCTATATATATATGTTATCTATATATATATTATCTACATATATATATATATATCGAACTAATTGATGGGTGTTATAATCCAACACACATAACATCATAACTAGCTTATATAAATATGGTGTATGGCAGATATATCAAACTAGTTCATGGCTTTATCAACCAATTTATATCTGGGATGCCTCACCTCTGGTGTTGGACTTGTGGCACATGACTTGTGGCAGTGATTTTGCAACAGATCTGTTTCGGCCTCGGAGTTGAAGCCACGTCGAACTGCAGGACTTTATAGAGATCAAGTCTCTATCTTCTCGAGCCCTTCTATGCCTGTCGATGAAGTTTCTTTTGTTGATGGTAGACGGAGTCTTCACAAAATGCATCTTCTGCCCAACTTTGTGGAAGTACCAACTGACCATCTCCATCGGTTCTTCTGGGAAACGCTTGGCTCTCACAGCGTCAACGTGATGTGACCAGCCACTCATGCAACATCATGCAACTCATAAATGACTTAAATGAAAATTTTATGGATATACATGTAGATTACAAGAAAAATCAAGCAGAACACATCCCACTAAGCCCTTATGATATCCCCGTATCCCCTCAAGTATTCCTATTGATCTATTGGTTACAATAATGATCAACAAAATTAAAGTATCAAAATAACATTCCCATGTATCCCAATGTTTATCAAGTGAAATATGGGAATTATAATACTATATGTAATATGTTCATTATCATTTTGGTGACAAACATATCATTTCAATTATTAACATCTGGGGATAACATGAAATTTAAATTGTTAAGCATCATTCTATCCCCAAATAATACTATGTAATCATCATATCTCCAGACAATGAAATATAATCGACATAACATCGGGATTGATATCCCACGATATATCCCATATGAATCCATATGATATAGAACATATATAACATATCCCCTAGATATTGTATTTATGGTAATCGAGTAATTGTCCCATATGTTTCATATATCTGAGATGTATCTCATTGTTTCATATCTCATTGTTTCATACTATGGATATGTTCCAATTATTGGTGGTTCTATCAAATGTATCAAATTTACACATATCTCATTGGCATACTATATCATACTATACCCTCTGGTAAACTAACATAACTATGGAAAATCACCATGTTCAATGGGAAAATACACTATTTATATGGCCATTTTTCAATAGCTATGTAAACATTTACCAGAGGGTATGTTATGTACATATATTATATACACTATATATCCATATAATTTCTATAATGTCCCATTAAATCCCTATAATTTCCAATGAATTTCCAATGAATTTCCCATGAATGTCCCATTAAATCCCATTAATGTCCCATTAAATCCCCATGAATTTCCCATGAAATCCCTATGAATGTCCCATGATTTCCCATGAATTTCCTATACACATCCCATTTTTCCATTGATCTCCCCATGGTTTCGGCCCCCTTTGGCCCTTCGGCTGCCCCACTGATGGACACCGTCCGCGATGAGGCGATGCAGCTCCGGGTCCTCCTCGGGCTCCGGGAAGCGATCGCCTACAGCAACGACCGAGTGAACTCAGGGGATTTCGTGGGTTTTATCATGGAAAACCATAGGAAAACCATAGGAAAACCATAGGAAAACCATAGGAAAACCATAGGAAAACCATAGGAAAACAGGAAAACCATAGGAAAACCATAGGAAAATGATGGTAAAAAATGGTGGTTTAATGGTGGTTTAACCAACAAAATCATTGGGTGAATTACTATGTAATTATCATCTATACTAGATTCATAGTTAGATATCTATAGATATTATGATGATCATTGGGTGAATTACCCTCTGGTAAACTACCAGTTTGCTATTGAACATGGCCATAGAAATAGTGAATTGTCCCATTAAAAACGGTGATTTTCCCAGTTATGTTGGTTTACCAGATGGTAATGAGATTTCATTGGGTGAATTAATGGGATTATAACTGGTTGGTGGTTGACCTACCCCTCTGAAAAATGATGGAGTTCGTCAGTTGGGATGATGACATTCCCAATATATGGAAAGTCATAAAGGTCATGTTCCAAACCACCAACCAGATGGGATTATAAAATCGGATTTTTTATGTCATGGGAATATACCTTTTTTGGGGAGCCTCTGGCAATTCATCCATGCCAGCACAATGTGGATACTGAACATGGTGCATCCCCAATGGTGAAAATCCTCGAAATTTACCGCCTTTGAAGTGGAGAAAATGATGACAGTCCCTTGGAATTGGGGGTTGTCCGAAAAATGCAGACAAACCCAAAGACACCTTAAGCCCTCATGGTATGTTTCAAACGATTACTAGAATCTTCTTCCTAAATGGATTTGTGGTACTGTTTGAGTAGTACCAATGGGAATTTGCTTCACACGTGTAGTCTGATAATTCATATCATAAACACCCGAATAAAATTACTGCAATTCTTCTATGGTTTTATCAACATTTTAGCACCAGAAATGGATGCATATCTGTGCAGCAGTGCAGAAAGGTGCTTGACACCCAGATAGTACTTCAATTTTACCTTGCAAACACAATTTATCGGTTCATACATATTACCATTTATGGCTACCAAAAAGTCTTACACGACCATCATGACGCCATCTGGATGGTTTTCCAGCGTCCCGCCTTCTTTGATGATGATGTCTTGCAAACAAAGCCTCACGAATCGGAACTTACTGGTGCTTAGTAGGGAATGGATATAGGAATGGGGGAATGGGATGATTATTGATAGTTATTATAAGGATCATTCCCTCATTCCCTGCTAAGCACCAGTAAGGGAAATGGGAGAAGCGAAAACCCAGCGGTTTGCAGTCGTGTAGGTTCGTGGAGCAAGTCATGCCAACATCAACTGTTTCCCTTCGCCTCAGCAGCGGCAGGGTGCCCAGTTTTCGACGAACTTCCTGGTCGGAAGCTGCAAGCTGTGCCACCGGATGTCGACATGCGGTGATGAAAGGTCGCAATATTATAATATTGTTGTGGATTCTATTTTCTGCGCATCTGTATTATGTGTCTTCAACCTATGAAATGATGTTGACATGCTGATTAGAATATAGCACATCTAAACATATGAAGGTTTCTTAAAATGTGGGATCCCCAAAAACATGGGTTTCAAACATTGCGTAGTGAATTGGATGATTTGGGGGTACCCGCATCTATCGGAACGCGCCTTGGGATGCACCAAAATCACCACACGGGTGCGCGTCTGCACAGGCTCTGGTGGCAGCACGTCACCTTGAAGGGCGAAATCACACGATCATCATCGATCTCTGCTCACTTTCTGAGAGTGGAACATACCAATCAAAGCTCCATGAACATATGAAACATATCCCGCATTTTCTCGCTCTGATCGCCATGATGATACAATTATATATGAAACAAATCCAATGTTCTTGTGGGTGAAACTGTGTAAAACCAAGACCAAGTGGCAAAGACACAGCTTGGCAGGCCTTTGACAGCCCTCGCAACAAGCCTCGGCAGGTTTGAACGAAGCTCCGTTCATCTCCCATCTTCAGGTCACATATGTTGGTCCATGATATCCATTGTGCATGTTCTTTCAAAATCTCTATCTGGTTGGTGGTTTCAACCCCTCTGAAAAATATGAGTTCGTCAGATTGGATCATCATCCCAGCTATTGGGGAAAATAACATTCATGTTCCAAACCACCAATCAGTATATCAAACTGCCAAACCTGATTAACTATAGTTATATATATCTACCATAAACCATTGTTAAGCCACTTACCCTCTGGTAAGGTCATTTATAGTGGATTTACCTATTCAAAATGGTGATTTTCCATAGTTTTTTGTATGTTTACCAGAGGGTATAAACCAACCCCAAACTACTCGTGTAACATCTCCAACTGCACATCCGCGCAACCCTCCGTGGACGCGCCGGTACCGTCCCTTCGGCGGCACATGGCTCGGCGCAGGGCTCGGCGCATGGCTCGGAGCCGGGAGCCGCTTCCATGGCGAAGAATGAGGGAACTGCCTGGTGATCTGTGGGTTGTTGAGCTGAACCTACCAAAAAACATGAGGAAATGAGAATCGAAATGTTGGTTGTGGCTGCACCTCCAAGATATATTTGTTGGGACTCTCCTCTCCTGCTCAACTGGACAAATGTTGCTCTTCGTACACGTCTTGTGTAAGTATGCGGAAGTGACATGGAAAGTGACAATGGGAAGGAAATACCCCATGATTGGAGGTCCCGAAATGTCAATAACAGGAACTTTCTACAACTTTTCAAATCAAAGGAATTCTCAGTCCTTGCTGACCTTCCATTCTCCGCGGATCAGCAACCAAATTTGTTCCCCAGATCCACTAGACTAAGCTGCCATGCTCAAGCGGGGCTTCTGCAATTGCCCGCTAGAAGCATTTGAAGCGGGCGGTGCAAGAAATCAAAGACGGAGCAACTCAGCGAAACCAAAATCAAAAGCTGAAGGTTTTTTTCACATATATGATATGTGTTTTCCCCGCCCATCTATATATATATATATATTTATGACCCCGTGTAGAACAGAGAAAGTGGATTTTAGCAAAAAAAACAAAAAAAACAAAAATAAAAACAAAAACAGAATCACCAAAAAAATAAATCGACAGGAAACATCACCAGAAGAAACAAAAAAAATAGAAAAAAAACAAAAACAAATCAAAACCTGCATTTTCCGCAGTTTTTGTTGTTTTTTCTTGTTTTTTCCTTGGTTTTGGTTTTCTAGTTTGTTTTTTTTGTTTGCTCTGGTTTTTTTTTGTCAAACCCTATATTCTCTGTGTTGTTGGGCTCATAAATATATATATATATATATATACATATTATATATAAATATAAATATATATATATATATATAAATACACCTAGGTCACCTGATTTTCTTCTTAAATCCTCCTTTTTATACAATAGACAATTTCCCAGCCAGCCATATTTGATTACCAAAGGGTAGATGTGGAAATAACAAGCACAGTGCAGCAATTTAGGGGTTGGAACTCATAGAATTTCTAAAACTCGGGATCCATGTCAACTTTGATGACCATGCGGCTATCCGTCCTTGATGTTTCTTGCTGATGTATCGCAAGCCATGACCGCAAAGGGAATTGAGAATCCCCAATGGGTCAATATGGGTCAATCATCCATGGATATCATGGATAAGTCCACTTTCCCAGATCGACCAGTAATGGATTTCAATATGTCATACAGCTTAGTAACTTAGTACCCTACCTTCCTTGAACCCGAACGCCCAGCATGCTGAGTCCTGACTCCATTCAGAATTGGTGTCGTCCTTCTGTGCTGTATTGAACCGCATTCCCAAGAAGTAAAAAAAATACCCTCTGATAATATCAAAATAGCTAATGAAAATGACCATTTATAGTGGATTTACCCATTGAAAATGGTGATTTTCCATAGCTATGTTAGTTTACCAGAGGGTAGACTTGTCTCTAAGACTTTCTTATCAGAAAAATATTTTGCCAAGCACCTGTCGTACACCACGGTCCAACAACTAAGAAGGCACCAGGAAATTGTGCTGCTTTCAACCATTGGTGTACTGATTTTGCAAATGACAAGGGGCCAAAACTTTCATTACATCCAAAATTGGCATCCTCAACTCCACCAAATGGAATGAAATCCTGAGTTCGACGGTCTTCCAACTACAAACCTCCAAGTGTTATATGATGTTCCCATGTTTCATAGGGAAGTTCCCAGCCCATGGTGCGATTTTTCAACCCTAGCCCTTTCAAACCTGCTGAGCTTCCGGCTAGCAACCTCCATCTGCGGGGGCCTTGGATGTGTTGGATATTTTGGATGGGGGATTGTGATCTTCCCCAATTCATCTGCGGGTTGTCTCAATTAAATACTCAGCACCAATATTCAGGATACATATGATTTGTTGTTTTTTTCATTTATAACACCATTTAAAACATGATAACCAGGGTATGTGGTCATAAACATCATAAATCATAATTAACTACTGTGATTAACCAAACATCATTCAATAGTTATATATATAATGACAGGGTATATATATATATGTGTGTCTGGGTAAATTATAATATTTCACTATATAACCTGAATTAAGGCCATTTGGGGATGATTTCCCTTTTTAACCATGATTCCAGTGAGGTCGCAGTAAGGGCGGTATAGTATACCCAAATATGTATTATATATATACATAAATTGTCTTTATATCGACTTATATCCCCATATGTTGATTGTTGAACACCATGTTAAATGACTGAATCATCAACCACCCGGGCTTTGTCTAGCAGCCACTCATTTGGGGATCATCAGGGGCAGTGGATGTTTAGTTGTTTAGTATTGCTTGCATCATCTTGCATCATCTTGCATCAACATCGTTCTCTGGCCAAAAAAGAATGTTTCGACACTCAAATGGTCCCATTGTCTGCTAAAATCCACTGTTCTGTGTGTTGAATCCCCTCTAGAACAAAGGCTCGATCCCTGTGTTTTTTTCTCCTGAGCCACCAGAAATGAGGCTATAACTGGGGGTTTCCATAAATGGGGATACCCACATGAAAACAACATCTTTAGCTGGGTAGATACAGTGGATGTAGATATCCATATCCCCATGGCCTGTGGCCGTGCCATGTGGCCTGGCGGCGGCGTCACTTCAACATGTTATCAACGTGGCATCAAGAGCGTGGTCTTATGAACGTTATTGCCCCCCCACCCCCCCCCACCCTACCCCACACCATATGTATATATTATATATACATAATAATTATATAAACACAAACATCTACAAAATCCCAAAAAAAAACGCACAGGCCGCAGGACACGGTGTTAGCACCTCCAGTTGGTGTCTCTTCTCGATTTCTGGTGTCCACCTTGACCCGCCAGGAGCCCAGACTGCACCGGCGTCTCAGAGGGCGTGGATGGCACCTAGCAGGTGGTACCCTGTCTGGCTTTGTTGGGAAAAAATATGGGGATGGGTCAAAACCCTGGTACCGTGCCGTGAACCCCAAGTCATAGCTGGGATTTATTGTGAATAACTGAATAACCCACTAAAAATGTATCTATATAGGTATTGATCCATAGCCATATGAAAACATGTTGAATTCTGTTGGAGTTGTGACTAAGAGTGGTGAATAGTCTAATAGTGGCGATATGTTTTTGAAAAAAAACTATTTGAGAGTGGTGTATTGACTGTACTGCGATGGTAAACAATGGAAAGTCATCAAAAACAATTGAATTCTGCTGGAAACTCTCAACCCAACAATTTTCTGACATGGTTGGCATGTTTTTACAGGTGCTCAGCTTGTGGCTCATCCCCAACCGATGAAAATCATCACAAACATGGCCGGCTCACCAGGTTCCTCTCCCCGGTTGAATCAGTGTCTGTTTTCTTCCTTAAACCCAACTGCACTCGTTGGGTGAAGAATGGCTTACTGGTGCTTAGTAGGGAATGGATAGGAATGGGGAAATGGGATGATTATTGATAGTTATTGTGGATCATTCCCTCATTCCCTACTAAGCACAAGTAAGATGGTGTTTGAAAAAAAACATGCCGTGAGACAAATACAAAACCGGAACACCGGAACAATTCTCATATCTGGCGATCTTTAGATCCTGACATTTGCAGGGTAAGCAGCTTAAAGCATGTGGATTTGTCTGAACATTGTGTATATCTTTCAATTTCATGTTTCCTGTATTGAAAAAGCTATTTGGGGATATACCCTAGTTTCAGACAAACCCAAGAATCTCAAGCATGGTTATATAGTCATCCCCTTCATATCCCTATATTAGTTGCTTAAATCCCATTATCCCATTGTAGTGGTATCATCAAGTTGCTTATGAATCCCGATCATCTTGATATTCTCATGAAATCCCTATTATATCATATATCATTTTATCCCCATGTGCTGTTGGCTAAATCCACATGAATCCCATTAGATTATCCGATTATCCAAAACTCCTGAAGAATCGCCATTTGTACATCACCACGGATGCCTCCTCAATGCTGCTGCTGTGGGTGACTTCTCTGGTCACCTCTTCACCTGATCATGGGAAGTTCCATCCACAACAAGTGGGATTTAATCGACAAACATCGTGACTTACATAACCAACCAAAAATGCCCCCACAAACACAATGGAGTCATTGAGCCATGTTGCAACAACTTTGAGGCAGTTATGCCAAATTACGCCGCAAATACGCAAAATTACGCCGCAATTACGCCAAATTACGCCGCCATTGCTGCGCCAAAATACGCCGCAATTACGCAACACGTCATTATTTGATTGACCTGGCCGGGGAATTTCGAAAAAAAACGTGGCTGTCCAAACTGCACGTTAATTCCAGAACAACAACAAGAGCTACAACTTTCGGTCGGACTGGTCCGAAATATTACCAGCTTGTTTCAGTTTGCATTGAGATAAGTGAGTCAAAGTTCCTGACCAGGATGTAGTGAAGCCCTGAAAAATGCTGAAACCACGTGCTCCAGCTTCTTGCACAGTTTTTGTTTAGAAGCAAAAAAAAACGCCGCAGCAGAAATCCAAAAATGCCCCAAGTTTGAAATTACGCCGCAGCATGGGTAGAGGATACTTTTAGCAAAAAGTGCCTCAAACGAGTATCTAGGTATGTATATGATCAAATTATATATAGCTGCTTAATATTCCATTTATCAGTGTTATATATCCCCCAAACCTGGTTTGCCAAACAAAGTTGCTTCGTGTGTTCATCTCCGCTTCTCTATGGCTGGGTCGAAACCCTGGTACCCAGTAGATCCGAGGTTCCTGCGAAAATAGTCCGTAAACCGCAAACTCATTTTTATATGATAGGTTGGATAATAGGTTGGAGAACCCCACACACACACATGTTTTACATTGATTTGGCAGTGAATTGAACCTATAGTTTGAAATCCCATTAATGAAAACCCATCAAATCACATTAACCCCCTTATTATCCACATATATATATATTATATATCATGATCTACAGTACTTCATCTACCAGTATGTCCATATGTTTCCCATATCTTTCCCAGAATATCATCGCACCCAGGAAGCAAAAGAGATATCCCCTAGCCATCCCGCCATCAACCTTGATGGGACAGGCAGGGCCGCATGCGGCAAAGCAGCTCATAAGCCTGGCATAGTTTTTGTCCAAAATCATGGTGAATTCCTGAATGATGCAGAAGTCGTTTCTTGCTTCGGAACTGGTGCTTTGACATGGCAAAAGATGGTGGTTTTGGCCCAAACCCCAAGGTTTTACTGAAGAATACCGTCAATATCTCCTGGGTGTCATACCATGTGCCCTAGTTGCTGTCACTTCAACCCGTAACCCGAAACATAACATGAGTCAGCTCATATCACAACTAGGATGTTTAAATAGTAACAGCAAATGTATATTTCAAAGCAACAACCACTTGAGCCATCAGTTGCATGACGTTACATCAGGGGATAAAAAAGTCTGGCCGTATCCAAAAATGGGAGATATCCCCAAGTGATGTCCATCTCAATGGGAAAACACGACTCAACGAATTAGACGTTTCAGCCCCTCTGAAAAATATTAGTCAGTTGGGATGATTATTCCCAATCTATGGAAAAATAAATGATCCAAACCACCAATCAGTGATTAAAGGGGATCTAGCGTACCCATATGTTTTTTATCTTCGAGACAACGCAAGATCATCTGGAACTTACATTTCATGATCATGTTCAATGCAAAAAAACGTGCTCAACAGAGTGTTCCCTGGTTTTGTTGGTAATTTCCACTGTTTTGAATAACACCCTGATCTAGATCTTGTGGAATCCCCATGACAATGAACCATGTTCAACAAAAAATGCCTTTGGTAAAACAACTTACTGGTGCGCTTTACGTAGGGAATGGATGGGTTGCTGGGGGTTGCTGGGATTATTATTGATAGATATTGATAGTTAGCCAGTGGATCATTCCCGAAAATTCCCTGCGTTTAGCACCAGTAAGACAAAAAATGCCTTTGGTAAAACAACAATACCCTCTGGTAATTTAACATAGCTATGGAAAATGGCCCATTTATAGTTGATTTACCATTAAAGATGTTGATTTTCCATAGCTGTGTTAAATTACCAGAGGGTACGTTCAAACGGAACTCGTCTTGACCTTGGCAGAACCATTTCCACCATTTAACATACCCTTAAAATCCATCTCATGATACGGGTGTTGGTCGACAACTTTTTTAATATGGGTTTATAACATAATCCCGAATCAACAGCTCCATAAGATGGGTTTATAACTAATATGGAGTTATACTGGATTACTAGCTCCTAATATGGGTTTACTGTATAACATATATATATATATATAAATACATATAACATGGTAATCCAGTATAACTCCATATGTCATAACCACAACTCCATCCGGATCCGCTAAGCCTGACGAAAGCGATGCCTTTCGATCAGTTCGTCAGCCTTTTGAGCCACAACTTTGAACATTTGCAGATCCACCTGGCACTGCTGGTAGCATCAGATCTGGGAACACGAACCGAATCTTGACAAATAAAAACATCTTCACTCGATTTTTTGGCTGGTTCAACCATCTTCACATCAATAGTTTTGAAGCTAAAAACACAAGTTTTCTCCCCCATAAAAATGAACCCAGTCTGAGCCTACCTGCTCCATGTTTGGGTCGTGGGCAAAATGTTCGTCAATAATGGACAGCTATGCACGACAGCCCGTCTGCAGTATATGTATGTAAACCATACATATTGTGGATCCTCCACATAGATTTAGTAATTAATAACCAACTACTGGGGAATATTAAACCCTTTTTAATACCTGATTGGCAGCTTCTTATAGCAACTATACTCATGATTCTTCTTGTAAGCCGCTGCAAAATGGGATACTCCACTGAGCGCACTTGGGGAACTGTAAACCAACGTATGTAGACGTGGAAAACACACCATGAACGTATGATCATTTTCCGATTGCAACACCATTGGTTGTCCACATCTTTTTGTATGTTTACCTCATCATTGCTGACCTTGTGGACCCTATGATTATTACTATTACTTATAATATATATATATCCTATGGATCCAAGTAGTGTCTTAGTAAGTACTTGGGGTATTATTTAGGGGTTAAGTACCTTCTCAGTGTTCGGATCCATAGGGATATGTCGCCTCGGAGAGGTCCAACATCTCATAGGCTGGTGTCTCACCTCGCTCATCACCTGGTGTGCAAGAAAAACACGGTGGAAATTCTGAGTTTTGTAGAGTTTTATATGGACATATGATGTTTTCTCTAGGTTCTCTAGGTTTTATGGAAATTGTGAATTAAAACCCAGTTCATTGTGAGTTTGTGATTGAATTTCAAACTGAGTTTTGATGATGTTGTGTTTTTCGTTGATGGGAACTGGTTGTTGGTGGAATTGAAGGAAATAACTTGTGATTGAAACCAACAATGTGGATGCTCTAGCCGACATGGCAAAGTAACTTAAAGTAACAAAATCATCTGACTGGAATTGACATGAGTGCAAATCAAAAAAACATAGACATACATAGACGTATTCATACGATACATATATAATATCTATCTATATATACAATGACTGTATATATATATATAATTAATACATACAAATCTTAACGAATACACAATATTCGCAGTAGATACATCGGCAGCCACCAACGATAGAAACATCCAAGAGCGTCTCTCTGCGCTGGGCCGACTGGGCCCTCCTGCCGTCTTGCCAACTCAAAACACGACCTCGCCACAGCTGCGAATCTCAACCAGAATCCAACCAGAAACATCCCAGATTTTCAACTGGTTGGTGGTTGGTATACCTACCTACCAATGGTTGGTAATATACTGTTAATGATGATGGTTCATATTAATGGTTATGATGATGGTTCATGATGGTTAATAATAATCTAGTTGGTTGGTGGTTTCAACCAACCCCTCTGAAAAATGATGGAGTGAAAGTCAGTTGGGATGATGAATTCCCGAGATATGGAAAGTCATAATCCAGCCATGTTCCAAAGCACCAACCAGACAACCATTAAAACACGGAGGCGGAGGATTCAATGATATACCCTCCATCTAACATTCCCCAGTCATCTATCACTTTTTCTTTAAAGCCTCCATTTTGCACAGGACGAGGATAACCATGCATTCACAGATGCATATAATGTGATATAATGGATAAATGGATTCGAATAATTAGCAATGTCCAATTTATAGATGATTTGCTATATGTTTCCATATTTTTTCCATGAAAATACCAGCATTTAGGGGATTTTCCAGCCAGCGAAGCCGCAGGTGGATACGTAGGGGTGGACAGAGCTTCACTTCTATGGCTATAACATGCTGTAACCATCCCTAAGGATCAAAAGATGGTGCTATAAATTCACTTATCAGAAAGTAGTTGTTTTTAAGCTACTTAGGGGTTAAAGGGAGGTAAGTGCATCAAATTCCCATACTTAACGGAACTCGTGTTTTTCCCATTAAATTGGGAGTCAGATTCAGAGCAACACCAAGAATCTCAAAGCCATGTGTTTTTGTCTATCCATGAAGATCTGGTTTTGAAGGGGTTGTCACGGGCTGTCACGGCCTGTCACGGTCGTTTTCCGATAAGTCAACATTTTTAGTAAGAAAATATGTATTCGTCACGGGGTGTCACGGGTTCGTCACGGTCTGTCACGCACAACCCAAAAGTAGATCCTGACAAATTTTGACATATTGGGTCTTTTAATCATTACTGTTGCCTAGACATCCAGGAAAATCCGACAAAAATCCGATAAAAATATATAAAAATCCGATAAGTATATGTTTTTGGGCATTGTCAGAAAAGTACCCTTGTGGGACCTACTTTGCCGATACTGCCCTATTTGTCTACTTCGATCTTCTGGGCATAGTATAACTTTCTGATATGACTCACAAGTTATGGTTATAATAAGTTTTCTGTCATAACTTTTTGTATACTTTTATAAGTATCACCCGAGTCATAACTTTTATGGCTATAACCAACTGGCTATAACCACGGTATAACCATGGTATTCTTTTATTATTATAAGTTGTGATATGACTCCTTTGACTCTGGTGATACGTTCACTTAGTGAACACTGGTACTGCACTTTGGTGGACAGTTGAACAACCCATTCCGTGACCGCCCCGAGCGAACATCTTTGAAACCACCAGATTTTACTGGGTTGTATCCTGGTTGCTGATTAACATCTTTTAATATTCCCATTGATTGTTGGTCAATCTCCTTTTAGCACTGTTGGTAAACCCAAAACAGTATCCATCAGTTGCAAATATGGTTCAAACACCCCTGATTTTGGGGTTCTATCCTGTGGATATTGGTTGTAAAATCATATTCTGCCTCACCTGTAGATTTAAAGCTCCAAAGTAAGCAACCTTGTTCATATACAACACTAAAGCCATGCACATAGAAACCCCCAACCCAGTCACTGCGAAATGCCCCCGCTTCGCCAAGCAGCTCAGACTTTTTAAGAAGGCAAGCATTCGGCAGGTCAAACCTGCCCACTTTCTGAATGAACTCTCTGACCGTCTGAAAAATATGGTGCCTTGTCTTATACCAAAAACGGTTTATCTAAACATAGGGCACGTCTAAATCCACTGGTTAATCATATTTAATCATAATTTTCCCGTTGAAATGTCCATATTGTTTGAGATTGTATGGGCGTAGCACATTTCAAGACAAATCCATATCATATGCTGACCCCAATGTTACCCGCCGGTAAACAAGCATTGCAATGACAATTCCACGGAGATTGTCCAGCCTCGTTTGATTGCCTGAGGGCATATCAATTTATCATTTTGTTTTGGCTACTTTAAGGTTTAAGTACTGGACCAGCGTTCCACTTGGCAACTGATATGCTAGGAGAATGTATGAGACTTTTGCTGATGCTTCCCCTCACTAATACGAGTGGCACAAAAAAATGCAAACATTCTCATTGGGAAAAAAATACATATTCATATAGTGGACATAACTATGACTGAAGGATCTTCCACTGGCAGGTTAGACGACAGGATGGTATTCCCAAACTATGTCTAATTTTGGCGCGCCATCATCCAAGTGAATAGCCTTGAGACCTCAACACTTTCACGCAGAACAGCTTCCCAGGGGGTTCATGTTGATTTCTTCGTGTCTGCATCGACAATTTTGGTGGATCATTCCACGGAAAGTGGTTCGAAGCCCAGGGCCCTTGCGAAGTGGGATGATCCAACCGCGCCACTTTCATTTGGGGCTTTACGTTTCGGGATTCGTTTCACGCACGGAGGTGGTGCTTGTTGAAAGCACTTTTTTGGGATAATCATGATCATCAATAAACTACAATCTTTTGACAACTTTATATGATCAGATGATTATTTTTTAGTTCATACTATGACCTAATCATTTTGATCAGCTTCACTGGGATGCCCCGGCTACAAGCCCCGGCCTTGTTGTTGAAAGGGATCCACCTGACCGGCAGAAGTTTGGGTAAAACCCCTGCGAAAAAAAAACAAAACTTCCCAATGATATTTGCCTAAATGGGTAGGATTCAAACCATCCCCAAATGGTAGGTTTTGGATTGGGTTACCACATTATGTTTTTCCGAACTTGGAATGAACAAACTTCTGGATAGAATTGTTTTGTCATGATTTATGCGAAGTTATGTGAAGCATGTCGCCATTTCTTGCCAGGTCGCCATCAGATTACGATCATAAGTCGTTTCACGATCATTCAGAATTCATCTCATATGATGTCACATGGACATGCTGGAAAATGAGTGATGCAAACCAGAAAGATTCTATCCAGTGCAGCAGCCTCAAGTGACCTCCTCTACGCATACACTGAATGAACTCTCCCAACTTAGAGCCAAGAACCCACACAGATCCCAATTCTGACCTGGCATCCGAATTTGGAAAAGTCGAACTGCCAAATTCGCCATATGGAGTACTTAACTTCAAAACTATACCCAAACTAGCTGTTAAAGTCTCGAACACTTCTCAAACATCTTCCCTTCCCCTGTTGTTTCCTGGGTCCCAATGTTTTTTTTACATCTCCCCTCTCTATGCGGCATGTGCGGCATGGCCTCATCAAAGGACAGGGTACAGTACTCATGCAATTCCTCATTCAATTGGCGGATTCTGGCCTGGCTTTTGGCTGGCAGCTGGGATGCTGCGATGGGTTTATCCCCACGTAGAAATCCTCTGGTTTCTTTGCTATGGAACCGGGATAAACATAACTCACTCTTTGAGGATTTACAAGAGCAAATAAACGTATTATACGTTATGAATAAACATCCACGAACATCAATAGAACTAGTTCCATACCTTTCCACAACAATCATCACACACATGCCTTCCAATATGTTCACCAAAGTAGCTTACATAAAACATCTCAATCCCTAATCAAACTGCTAACCCCATGTTACCCACTGATCTTTCCAACGAGGGTTGGCAGCTCAGATCTTGGGATTATCGGTTGAATATCACATGTTAATAGTGGATTAATAGTGGTTTAAATATCACAATATGGAGAATATGGAATATTATTATAGTGATGTTATAGTGGATATTGTGGTATATATTGATGATATCCTTATAATATGCTCGGTTATATATATATACATACGATTTTATACCTATCCATCACAACATTCGTCACGCGAATCCAACCATGAACACCCAGCTGCTTCATTCTAACGTGATGGATGAACATCAACCATATTGGAATCCAGGAAATCTGAATGACTTCCAGCAGAAGTCTAAGCTAATTAATGCAAAAGAAAAGAGGCCGCTTAGGCGTAAAACTTCAAATGGGTTTGTCTGAAAATAGGGTGTACTTGAAAGGGCATTATATCATATTGTCTATAGTCTATAAATATTATATAGATATCGCCAATTAAGGACTGGTATATACTCAAAACATGTCCAGCCCAAACCGCCATGAAATCATAATTTCGATTGAACCCAAGTAAACCATCACCATTTAGTTGCGGGTGGTATCATCAGATTTTCCATTGAGTCATCCATTTAAATCCAACCACAGCATCGAACCTCAGGACTGGGCTTCTTGAAGCAGGGCCTGCGCAGCTCCTGCAGGCAATGGCGACCCATCCACATGGTTGGTGATCATTAGATAAACAAAGTAATCCATGGGATGCACCAAGTAACGTGATCATGATTAGTTGTGGTTAGTGGTTTTCCTTTCGATTCACGTTTAACAACTATTTGAAAAACAAATGAACAAGTGGTGTTGGTGTACGTTCTTTTTTGTCTATCAAACGCATAGTCTGGAAGATAGCTACTGATCCGACAAAGCCTGCTCCCCAGATGGTTTGATGTATATAAAAGGAAAAACATACATCTGGCTAGCCAGCTATCTAGCTAGCTATCCACCTATCTACCTATTTATCTGCGACCTATCTATCTATCTATCTACCTATCTACCTATCTGCCTATCTGCCTATCTACCTATCTACCTATCTACCTATCTACCTATCTACCTATCTACCTATCTACCTATCTACCTATCTATCTATCTATCTATCGATCTATCGATCTATCTATCTATCTATTATCTATCTAAAGGATGTTCCTATGAAAAACTTCTAACCAATTCAGGAAGGACCCCCCAAACAGATTTTGAACGGTCCTTGGTCAGTGACTGAGTTCGGTATTCATCTGTAGAACCTTGGCTCGGGATACCAAATGCACGTGCTGAACACAAAGCGCATGAAAAAGTCCTGGTTGTGTCTGAAATCGGGTATCAAATGGCCATATTTGTCACAAGTTGTCGTGAAAATGATGACAGATACTGTATTTAGGGGTACTATGTTCATCTACTGTCAGAAAAAAACATGTATGAAAAGATGGCCAATCTTGGATACCCCGCCCGTCTTTTCCTCTGTCACAACTAATCCAAAAACAAGGCACATATAATCAAAGACATGCAAAGAACGAAACTGTACTAAACTACCCATCCAAATCCATGTAAGGATTTCCCAGAAAATGTTAGCAACAAACGCTGCCAGTCTCTCAATGATTGTTGCATCAAAAAATATGGTGATGAACAAATTGACAAACATGTAATATCACTATCTATAATCAATAATAATGTCTAATGACTCCACTTGACAAGTATCGTTAAAATATAATTCACTCACGCTGGAGTAGAAGCCATTCCACCAAGCAGCGGGATTTCTGCTGGTGGATATAATTTTAAAAACCGCTGGAAAAACAATCCAAACATCACTATACATTATTAATTACCCTCTGGTAAACGTTCACATAACTATGGAAAATCACCATGCTAGTAATGCGAAAATCCACTATTTCTATGGCCATTTTCAATAGCTTTTTGTATGTTTACCAGAGGGTACTGTTATTGTCATTGTTATTCTTGATTTCCATCACTGTTTCCATATCTATTCCACCATGTATCTAATAAATATTTCTATTGCCGTGGTTATTCATTTCTATGAAATTCCATTGTCATTAGATACACCATTTGTTTCGACGGAAATCCCACAAACACCCAACTAACTATACCTATACCTATACATATATACATATACCCCAACTAACTATACCTATGCCTATACCTATACATATATACATCTACATATACAATTATATGAGCGATTGTGAAAACCCTAGGTTCACGGAAAGGACATCCACAAATTTGGGAAGGTCCCATCGCTTACCACACGTTTGTACAATAATGATATTTGGTAAACTTGGGGGGTATCGCTTGCAGGAAACTGCTGCATTTATATATACGTATATATATATATATATGTGTGTGATGAACTATGAATAATATGTGATATTTGGGTATCGCTAATGTGGATAGTAGAGAAATATGATGACATAACCTTGAAAAGGGGTATCGCTAATTTGGGAAGGTCCCATCGCTTACCTCGTGTTTTTAACACTTTCCATCAATTTCCATAAACCAATGTCCGTCGAATACATATTTAGTATTGCCGGGGTTTTTACGGTTGCTCATATATATATATAATTTTACATATACAATACATATCATAAATCCTACTTAGCCGTTAGCCGTTTGTTATTTGATCCCAGCTTGCAGGGAGTTTTCTTGGATCCTCACTGGACTCACTGGCAGTGGTGTGCACAGGACTAGGCCTTGGCACTTTGGCTCCAGGCATAGTTTACAAAAAAACCTCTGGGAAACTAACTTATATAAAATTGCCATTCAGAGGTGATTCACCTACTAAACATGATGATGATGTACTATATGTACATGGTGGTGTCACTATTATAAGATATTATATAATATATTAAAACTATTACTGTATATTATTGTGGCTATGTACATTGTATTATGTGATGTAACTATTATAGTTATAGTCTGGACCCATTACCCTCTGGGAAACTAACAGTTTGTGATGCAAAATCACCATGCTATTGATGAGTAAATCAACAAACTAAATGGCCAGGTTCAATAGCTACGTTAAATTACCAGAGGGTATGTTATGTACATATATTGCACTATCCATTGTTCAGTAGCTTGCCTTAGGTTTATGATAGATACATCAATGATGTGTATATATCTATATGTATATCAAACTAGCGGCTATACCCTCGGGTAGCATTGGAACATCTCCAAAACGATCATCGAAACATGATTAATCAATGGGGAATCCAGTTATATAATGGACATTTACAAGGATATAATGCGATAATATGCGATATAAATGGGGATTTAGCCATGAACAATGGTGAATTAATGGGATTTCATGGTATTTACTGGGATATGGATAATTACTAATGATCCATTAATTCACCATTAATTACTGGATTACATTTAATGGTATTAACATTTATCTGGTTGGTGGTATACCTACCCCTCTGAAAAATATGAGTCAGTTGTGATGATGACATTCCCAATACATGGAAAGTCATAAAAGCCATGTTCCAAACCACCAACCAGCAATGATATGTTTAGCCATTCGATATTTAATGGATCGTTACTGGGATATCAACCGATATCCTCCAGTGTCAGCTCAAGGAGGCTGGGAAAACCCATCGAGGACTGGTGGGACTACGCCAACTAAAATCATTGTATGTATATTACACTAACTATACATTGTGTATATATATATAACTATATATATTATCCATAATCAGATCAGAGATGATTTTGTTGGGATTTTCAAAGATATTCCCATTCTAGTGATTCTAGTAAGGATTTTTTGAACTTTCCATATTTGCAACGCAATGCTGGGCGGACAATGGAGTTTACAAACTGCCGGAGGCTCTTGGTCCGGCTGTGCTCACTTCGTGTCGCCTGTTTGCCATAGAGATGGTGATATTGTTACGAAATATCAGAATTATATAGATAAAATGTCAATATTAGATGTAACACATATTAGATCACCATTAGATGGTGATATTTTCCAGGTACTTTCGCGGTTAAAATGTGCTAAATTTGGGATCGAACCTGACACAGTCTGGCTATCATCAAGGCACTTAGGAATTCCGGACGTACACGGGACCCAGGGCTCACAAGTTGTACCGCTGGGCTTTTTTTTTTCAGACATAGCTCTGGAAAATGAACCATTCATAGAGGATTTACCTATCGACAAATTTGATGTTAGCTATGTTAAATTACCAAAGATTCATCCCAGCAGTCCCAACATACCCAAAAACATTTTTTTTTTGTGTTGCAACCAACCACCAACAATCAGTGAAGTAAACAACAAAAGCAACAGGACATGACTGTGGTTTCTGAATGACGACCAGCAAAACTCCAAACTACAATCTTATATATAAATATTGATATACATGTTGATATACATGACATATTATGCATAAACAGTACGCAGCAGTCCATTCCGCAGCCGGCCAAGCGCCAGACTCGGGCTCACACCTGGGTGAACAACCATAGATTGGCAAATCAAGAAACAATGGGATACACTATCTAATGTGATAGTTATAATATATATATACTGTATATATATATACACACTGTATATATACATATTATGTGTAACTGTGTATGTATCATATATATATATATATTCTATTAGAGAACCAGCTTTATGATGTGTGTTTTTTTTAAATGGGGGATAGTGCAATATTGCCATTCTAGTAGGGCACGAATTTGTTTAACAGTAAGATCTTGAGGTATCCTATTTACAGTAGACAAACCCAAAAAGGATGGTCCCCGTTCCATACCTCCTTGCAACCTTGCTTTAGTATCAAATAAACGTGTTCTTTCTTGACCTTCAAGGTAGCCATAAACATGGGTAGTCATATATCAGTGAATACTTATACATACGTATATATATAATATCATACTATAGTTTGTATTATACAAATATTATGTGTATCTGGTTGGTGGTATACCTACCCCTCTGAAAAATATGAGTTCGTCACTTGGAATGATGACATCCCCAATATATGGAAAGTCATAAAAGCCATGTTCCAAACCACCAACCAGGTATATGTAGTATATATAACTGTCCGACATCGGCCCAGTGACGTCGAACTGGGACTGCAGGTGTCCACCATGATATTGGCCTCGGAGTGTGCCAAGTTGATATTCAATTGCCAAGGTTGTTGTGGTTGTAACATTGGTTATTTGACAGAAACTGTATATACAGTAAAATACCCAGGTTATACTGCATATGAATAACCATGCCATCATTCTTCTGAGTTGTTCAAAAATAAAGCATATCTATCTGATAACAGAAGTTGAAACTATGATATACATTTATGTGTCATTCAAAAAGTCTTGTTATTGTCATTCCAAAGTCTTCTCAGTTTTAACAACATCTCACCCACCATCACCTCCCAGGAATTGTGCCAGCTTTCCCAGGGTCACGTATCCGTGGTAGGATTGACTACCAAAAAAAAAACATACTCATATGGGTTTGTCTGAAATATGAAATATGGCTTACACCAAAAGCCACTGCTCAACAATTGTTCCTATCAAAACAAATTAATTCATTATATATATATATACGTACATATTAGTTGTAATTTATATAACTATAAATACTATATACACATAATGTTACTATAAATAATTGCCATAGAGTGGGGTATACCCAGCTAGTTTCAATCAATTCCATCTTTTTGGCCTGGCCGGGCTGAGTCCAGTTGAGTTCCCAAACCCACTTGGGGTTCTTCGGCTTCTCATCGCTGGCGCCTTCGGTCTGAGGCCTCGATTTTTGCTGCTGGAGTTCAGCCAGAAAACATGGCGAAAGGAAGGATTGAAATGGGGTGCACCATTTTCTGACAACGCCCATATCGATATCAAAATCAACTTCGGATGCCATGTCTTGTTCATGTTCTATCTTTTTGTTTCAGGGGTCTAAACGATAATCATTGGTCCATGTTTCAACAACTCAAACTTGAATGAAAGTGTCTCAGCCACCCCAAAAAACACTATCATGCCTATGTTTCTTCCCCATCCCTGGTTCTGGCAGGTGTACCCACAATTTTTCAACCAATTATTAACCAGTCCAATCATTTTGTAAGCTGAGACGTGTGAGGGAATCATGGCTGGGCTGTCAGATTAGGCTCAAAATCTCTAGTCCAGCTGCGCGGAACAACTTCATCTGGAGAATATAGGCCATCTGATACTTGGTGGCTCATCCCACTTAGTAAGTGGGTTATAACCCCAGTTATAAATGGGATAACTATGGATAACTAGGGTTAATCCACTTATAACTGGGGTTATAACCCACTTACTAAGTGGGATGAGCCACCAAGTATGGAACATGATCATTCAATGAAATTGGCAGTAGACCATTTTCAAACCCAAGACCAAATTGAAGAACAACGAGTTTTCCCCTGAAACCATCGTCCCCAGGAGCCACTCAACTGGGGTTCGACTTGGTTCCAAGGTTGGTGTACACTCACCTCCAGTCCTCAAGTCCCCAGGCGACAGGATTTGGCGATTGCCCAGCACTGTGGGCAACTGCTTCCCCTGCGCTGTTGTGGGTGCAGGCTTGTGGCCCTGGAACAAGTGGACATACAGACCCACAAGCCACAAATGGCTCATCGCTTTTGGTACTGTGGTAAACTGCCATAAACCTGTCATTTGGGAATGGATTGAATCCTGCCGATTTTCATGGTTTTTGGGCTATAGTAGGATGGTTTATGACATGGGGTTTACCACATTATCAACCATCCATTTTGGGGGATTGGTAATCCTCTCCCAACAGTCCCCAGTCCCCACTTCACCTTCCGTCAGCCCCAGCCAGCTAGCACGATATCAATCAAGACACAACAAACCGGAGAAAACTGGAGATGCTTCAGTTGATGTCCTTATTGAATCTACAGTATGTAGTATATCTCTGAAAAAACAAAAGCAAAAAAACACCTACCTGAAATGCTAGCGTACACATTGGTATCGTCCAAGAGGGCCCTGTCATGTGAATATATGAACTCAAATATGTATCATGCTCATGAAGTATTTACAGGAAAGTGCATAAGCAACTTGAATCTGAGAACTTGTTGAGAACTGCTCATGTTGAGCTGATCATTGCGAACACATACATGGCTGATCAGTTTCAATGATGGGCAATGAAACACACCAAAACGATCCAAACATTGCAGCCATCTGCCACATTTTCCAGCAGTAGGATCAGCTTCTTCACCCATGTGATCACACCACTCTGCTGGACAACCCATGCAATTGGAAAGTCAATGTAAAACAATAGGGGAATCCAGAACACTGTATAGTCTGTATAGTCCCCAACGTATCCCAACGTAACTTTGGAACTTAAGATTCATCTCCACAGGACCTGTTGATTTCAACGGCCTGCAGCAGTTCCATGTTCAACTCAGTGGAAGGCCTGCGATGAGTCAACGATCGTTGAACCGTCAAAATGACGTCAGGCTTTGTCTCAAGATGAGGAATACACCAAAAGGCAATTTTAATGGTGAGCATAAACCGAAACCGACAAACGGCAGGATTTCGGGGTTCCAAGTTTTGACACAACCCCCACCCAAAAAGACAAGACCAGTCAAGGCAACTATACCGCATACCAATGTAGAGTCAATGGAATTAATTAAGCAGATTCCGAGGATACATGCAATTGCGGAAATGGTCTGTTTTGGGGCAGGAATTTTGGGTTAATTGAAAGCAGTTACTTCACTATCAATCGTGACTGGCAGTGTGATTAGACAACCGGCTTCATCCTTTTTGATGCATGAGTCTGCCTTAATAAGGCGCGCTTGCACACTTTATTCTGAGAGAGTTTGCCAATACCACCAAGGTATTTCCTTAACACATAGAAGTGCCACAAACAGGGATTGTTTTACTGCTGAACAAGACCATTGAATATACACATCATCAAATATTATCACAAGTTAAATGGTGGTTTGCTCCAACTGTCTTAGCTGGGGATAGGCCAAAATCCACAAGTCCACTTAAATGCCAAAAATAATTTAGTGTGTGACTGAACATGGGCTATACCCCCGAAATAGCAACTTTGATGAGCACATAATTATGATTGACCGATGGATGGAATGATGTTCCCCGTAATTTTTCAGACCAACCCATTTAAGATTCTCAGCTTACCGCTTAATCCATCTTTTTGATGCTTAAACCAGTTAACACCATCTTTTTGATGGTTAAACCAGTTAAATCCCAGATGGTCAGTTGAATCCAAATCTGCCTTCGTCGAGCGCAGCGCATGATTTCAAAGAGGCCCTGTAGTGTAGCGGTTTTGGCTCAACCCTCTTGGATGTGCATAGCTAGTAGGTGGTTTATAATCAACCCACTCATAGTTACTTGTTACAGAACTATGGTATTTACATGTATTTACTATGTTGCATAGAACTAGATGATAAACATATTGATTTACCGAACTTAGAAACGTTAAATAACCGGAGGGTAACTCATGTATGATTGGAGGTATTCCATCTTTTCACTGAGGTATAAGATGCTGGAAAAAAAAACAACCACGATGGCAATAACCCAACATAGATCTGGGAAAATCCACTATTTGATTTTTTTCATAGGGAAGCCATGGGTATTCCGCATCTTTTTGTATGTTTACCCTGGGGTAGTCAATTACCTAGATGGGAACCTGCAGGATGTGGCTTTTGTCCTGCTTTATGGAGGTTTTTGGCATCAACCATAGTTACATGAATGGCGGGATATGAGCAAAAAAAGACCATCAAGGTTGAGGAAAGTCCAGTACACTCAATGAACAATGATCATGCCCAAATCCCAATTGAACAACTTTGCAGGGAATGGATGGGAATGGGGGAATGGGATGATTATTACTAGTGATTATGGATCATTCCGTCATTCCCTGCTAAGCACCAGTAAGTTTATTATTTTGTAAAAGTTGTATAAACGATGCCCACTTGGAATTACTGATATATTGTTGGGTGTAACACTGACAAACGGTGGCATGCTCAAAGTGACCAACATATCTTCTTATCCACATCATGATTGTATGGAATGAAACATAATGAACCAAGCAAGAAAACTCAAACCTGGAACCTGGGAAAACCAGGGGATGCAATTGACTTTCGCAAGAACATGAAAATGTGAAGCATATCACGAACCATGACAGGAATTTAACAAACATATCAACGGTAGGCATCTAGAACTACGAAGAACCGTATATGTATATGTATAAACAAGTCATAAATCGGCATAAACAACAGAATCCATATATTGCACAGGTTTATAAATGCAGGTATACTGGTATATAATACATGGTTCGTGGCCACTCCTTATACCGTTGATACAGTACCGGATTTCCAGTATCTTTCTGCATGATCAAACGGCACCTGCACGTGCACTGAACATGGGGTCAAACCTCAAGATCCCCGGGGATCTACACACTCTGGTTGTTTTAACCGTCTTGAAACATATGAAAGTCAATGGGAAGGATGACATCCCATATATTATGGAAAATAAAACTGCTTTGAAACCACCAACCATATATATATATATACATATGTTTTCACTTTCACATGTTTGTTTATTTCCTCATGACGCTCCTGTCTCTCACGTGAGCCGTGATTCGGCACTGTACCTCCGTCCCATCCCATGAAATACATTCTGGTCTAGTTCACAATCCTTATCAAAACAGGGTGTATGAAACACCATCATAATCGAGCAACAATAGTATCCCATCATATATTGCACACCTTCCAGTAATATCCCATTCATATCACCATTGAATCCCATTATATTCCCGTGATATTCCATATTAACACCTAAAAAAAACCCATGATATTCCCATTATTTCCCATGAACATCCTATAAAATCCACTGGAAATCCAATGAAATGCGTGGCTAACACGTTTCGTTGTTCATGTCCCACGTGATAACCTGGCCGAGCAGCAGAGGTGTTTCGGCTGTCGCTCTCAGCCATATCTCAGACGTTGAGTTCGCGGACTGGGGGATGGAAATCCTTGAAGATCTTAGGGGAATTGCACCAAGATTCACCTATGGAAATGATATATATATATATATATACACATAAATTTATGTATATATATACATAATATATATATATATATAATATTACAATATGATACAATATGTATATATAAGACTTGCACTAAGAGGAGATAGTATACTTAATTAAGATTTCTCAAGATATTATGTTGCATTTCGGGGGGAAATCCAAGGACACCTGATTTACTCTCTGGTGATTTAACATAGCTAGGGAAAATCACCATTGGTAATGACTATATCGTCAGAAATTGGTGATTTTCCATGGCTACGTTAAATAACCAGAGGTTACCCCAAGACTTTTTGCACTTCATGGACAAATGATGTCACATAGGGTGGTTTCTAGTTTTGGGGACTCCCAAGATCATGCATATTCGTCAATTTTTAGGAGTGAACAAGTCAATGGTTTCGGGAATCCCCACTACTGTATGATATGCCAATATTCCCAATAGGTTCCCCAAGTCGTGGATTGACGAATGGAAAGCTCAAAAGTCACCTTCAGGACATCGACATTGCCAAACTTACCCTCAATTCGCATGAAATGGAGGGTATAACGGTATAACTGGAAAATAAATGGGACATAGTCAAAAGGGAATGATACGTGATGATTTAATCAGGAAGGACATCACTTGCTCGCCATTCGACGGCCAAACGAATGCCCATGAAACGTCACGCTTGATATCAATGGGACTCTTGAAACTTCCCATGGTTGTGGAATCCAACTTTATCACCTGCGATTAACTATAGTTAACTACAAGGTGATTCCCCCCATTTGTAGATTCGTTTATACTCCCGGCTCATCCAAAGTCTTTTGGGTCCCAGTAAGCCATCCAAGCCCAATAAGGTGGCAAATGACCTGCCACTCTCCTATAATTATATACACATATATTCTATCCAGTGTTAGTAGGATTTGACCTATTGCGTATCTTTTTATGAAGGTTGCTAAATACAGTGTATGTTCTATTTATTTTACATAATGTAGTTATATCATATCATATCGTATCATATCATGTATACATATATGGCAGTGTGTCAAAACCTGGTACCCCTGGTGAACATCAAAATAGCTGGTAAATGGATGTTCATCCCACTAAAAATGGTATTAATAGGTATTGATCCATACCCATATCATGATTGTAAACTATATATTATACATACACTTCAACTGAGAAATTCATCGCCAACATTTTTCAACTGCACCTGCTTCTCAGCGGATGAAGTACCTCGGAGCCCCATCCAAGGATATCCAACAGCTCCATGTATGGAATATGTATTTACAAACATTTACCCCAAGATGACCCAGTTTTGTATATATATATATATATATTATCTTATATTATACATTATATATATACTAATTATATTATATATATATCATACGAGGAAAAGATGGGCATCATTTTTATGGAATTCCTGAAGCACTGGCGATGACGCCAGTAACGACTTTTCAGCCTTTGAACAGGTCATCCCTGGAGGTACGAAACAGACATGGCTCGACGGGATGATCTTCCAAGATCCAACATGGCAAAAGTTTCACACCTGGATGTGGGTCAAAATGGAAGACCATTAATGGGACCACAAATGTGAATGTCTAGTTTAGTATTAACCATCCATAGTTTTGGGGTACCTAATTTTGACCCATACCCATATGGCAGTGTGTCAAAACCTTGTACCCCTTTTTTGTTCACATCAAAATAGCTGGAATTTATGGATGTGAATAACCAACTAAAAATGGTATTAATAGGTATTGACCCATCCACATATAAATTAAAAAACCTGAAACAAATCGTTACAATGGTTTCTCTCAGTACCGAAGTATTGAGGAAAGAATAAAATGAATGGTAGAGGAATTCAGAGATCAATCTTGCGCGTCCATTGCTATCCCCATTCCGCCCCCACATCAGAATAGGAAGAATATGAGGCTCACACCGTAATCGTAGGGAATGATTCTGACTTAAAAATCCAAGATCTAAAATCACCTAGAAAGACAACACAAGGAACTAGAGAAGTTCCTTTGACTTGGCTACAGAATGCTACGGAAAATGGTGCTTCGAATGGCTTCAAGAATAAGATGGATGCGTCAAAAAATGTGTTACAGTACTGTAGCCCTTGTTCCATCCCATGGTTTATCCATGTTTATCCTCATTTGTCAATTTATTGTAATATATACATGCATATATTAATTGGTGGTTTCAACCCCCCCTGAAAAATATTAGTCAGATTGGATCATCATCCCAACTTTTGGGGAAAATAAAGCATGTTACAAATCACCAACCAGATATAGTATTCTAACATATAAATGGCAATCATAGGGGGGGTTCTTGGACAAAACCAATGTATCATTGCAGCAGGCACCACTTCTATCAACATTCAACAAGACCATCTCTGGGCACCGCACGATTTCACAACGTGATCCGTCCCCTTTGCACTACCCGTGAAACCGACCGGGTTGGACGATCGAGTTGTGCCTTTCCGATTCTGAGAAGCTGGAGGCTATAACTGCGGCGGCCAGTCAACTTCGACAGTGGAGACACGCTCATCCTAGTATAGTATGCTTATTGTGAGAAAACAACACTTGTCCGGGGTTGACACTTGTTTATAGATATGATGATATCGAAACTCCAACATGAATTACACCGTTTTCTGAACAGGAAACAACCATGGATTTCTGCATCGTTTTTTTTTATCGCACATAGTTCCTGGTTGCACTGGCCTAAACCTCCCACAAAGTCGACTGCGATGCTCGTGCTTCCTTCCATGGATCAAGTGATTTGGTTCGGATATTAACGATTCAATCGACGAAAGAATGGGCCATGTTTGGATATGTCTCTCCGGTAAGCAAACATGCCAATGGAAATTTATGCAGATGTTCCGATCAAAAAACACCCTCGATTTATAAGGGATTTCCCAGCCGTGGAGCTGATGACACCGGAGGGCTCCCAGATCCCAACTCAAGATCAGCCTGAAGTTGGGTAAATTCCATGATATCCTATTCCTACCATTTAAACCCGCATCTTTTAGCCCTAATATATCCCCATATATATATATATATGTATATATATATATATGCGGATATATTAGTGCTGCTAGTTCATTGCCCTATATCCCATATAGCCAACAATTTTTGGGATACCGCAATGCCTTATTGGGATCACCTTCAGGGGGCCGGCAGAGGTGATCATGTATGATTTTGTTGGGTATATATATATATATATACAATGTGAGGCCCCCAAGATAGCTAAGTTGGTTTATAACTCCAATAACTATGGTTCATGGTACTTATAACTATAGTTACTCGGGCTTATGAACCAACTTATAACTGGGGGGGCCTTATGTTGACATAATATAACATAATACAACTCAACCTGTCACGGATTTTTTTTTACACAATATGGAAATCTGTTTATAGTTATCTACATACCTTAAGTGGTGTTGTCTATCCCTATCATTCCCATCATTGGTGATATATTACTCCCTTGCCAACAGTTATGTATATGCATTACATGAAGATGGCCCTCCACCGAACTCTCCAAGCACCACTCGTCAAAACTGCGGCCTCAATCGCTGTGAAGTCATAGCCAGCGACCGCCGAGAGCCCTTCAGTGCGGTACCTGGGAACGCGGCCTCTTGCGATGACATGGGGACTTAGGAAAACTAGCTTGTATACCTGTATATCTATAATATGTTGTAGATAAGTTATGTGTATATATATATATATATATTATATATGTAAACGTTTCTATATGTGTATATGATTTTATATAACGTATTTGCACAACCATGACCAGCGCTTCGGTATAATTTCTGTGGCCGTCCTTGGAAACGTTGGCCATTGTTCCAAGTTCTGGGAGACCATGGAAAACGCTGTTGTTTTTTTTAATCCCCAGGGAATCCCAGGGCAAACATACCAAAAACCATGGTGGACAATCCATGATTTCCTCGGAAAATGATCTACACATGGTGAATTTCCACTATGTTAAAGAAAATGATCTGGGTACCGAATGGCGGGGATTAACCAGCAAACATGGGGATACATGGGATTATAATATATGCGGATGTTAATCATCACTAACAATGGGTGCGCGCAAAATGGAGGACTTGAACTAAAAGTAACTAAATGGGCCATGTTACAAAGCAACATCTTAAACCAAATTACCCAAATTATCCGAATAAACATCTTGAGTAGGACAATGATCATCAAACATGGGACGAAGATACACATGAATGAACTGGGGATGCCTATGGCCCCATCGGAATTGCGGATACAATCTCGTCCGTCAAGAAGTAATAGTGAAATGACCAACATGTTGATGAAACACGAAATCACTGGTTGGTGGTTGAGCCCTACCCCTCTGAAAATTATGAGTTCGTCAGTTGGGATGATGAAATTCCCAATATATGGAAAAATCCAAAATGTTCCAAACCACCAACCAGTAAATACTGGCCATGAAAAAAAAACATTGGTATGCGTGAACTGGTCTCGCATTTTCCCAGGGCACTTGCACCGCACAGTACCTTGAACTCCGTTCTTGCGAAAGACGGGAACCTTGGGGCGGATTCAGATGACCATCATCTTACAGTAAGTGCACCTCCAAATTAAACAATTCACCCGCAACATGGGCAATTCATTCACCAACATATGAAGCCAATCAACATATGTAAAATATGTAAGCAAAGGAGATATCAGTCAAAAAGTGATGGTGTGATGGTTCGTGGACGGGCTCCCGAATCTGCGTGACTGGTTTGTGGCTTTGAACCGCCTGAAACATATGAAAGTTAGCAGTTGAAGATCATTATTCCAAATATGAAAATAAACAATGAAACCAGCCAAATGATATTTAAACTATGTTGAAATTGAAAAATCATGAAATGACTATCTCAGACAGTGTGGCAGGAGCTGTTCGTGGCCATGGGACTCATATTGATCGTTTCGAGTCGACACGGGGGGTCAAGACACCTTGCTATCCTTGCTACAGTGGACACCCCCAAAGTGAACAGTGAAGCATGTGTTGTTCATCCACCATTCACAAAATCTCAAGGAATCTTGGGCTTCCAAGGATCAGGATTGCAACGTTCCACATAGCGAGCTTAGCTGACCTGCAACATGGATGGCAACTGGACTTTCATCGATGGGACAAGGTGGGGCACCAAAAGATAGATCAGTTGGTTTATTCGGATAGGATTTATGGTAGATATATATCTATAGTTAATGTATGTTAATGTTCAGAAGGGGTTTATAAAGAAAAAAAATATAAACCTAACTTATGGCATTTATGGGCCCCTTAAACACTCCTTAAACTTAGTATGATAGGCCTTAAACTTAGTATGATAGGTTTTGACCCATTCCGATATTGAAAAAAACACTTGCTGACGGTCACGGGCCACCAATGCCACCGACTTTCTGAGGTCCAAGAAACTGACACTTCTCTGCCTGAGCCGCGACATGTTCCACCATTTTTCGTCAAATACTACAAGATGGGGCCCCCAAGATAGCTAAGTTGCCTTATAAGTGGCTTTATGGTAGATATAACTATAGTTACTGGGGATTATAATGGTTTATAAACCAACTTATAACTGGGGGGCCCCACCCTGTACAGCCTTTTGGGAAAATGAAACATTTACAACAGAAACGAAAGGGCAATTGATTGGAACATGACGATTTTTAAGTGCCATTTACAACAGAAACAAACTCAATGCATGGCTCAAACTTCCGAGGGAAACAATCCTGGTCCAAGTCGATGACACGACCCCCCTCCAAAAAAAAATGGCACAAGGTGGTACCCCGCCAGGTATAAATTGGTTTATAGGCCATAGACTGGTTGGTGGTTGAGCCCTACCCCTCTGAAAAATGATGGAGTGAAAGTCAGTTGGGATGATAAAATTCCCAATTGAATGGGAAAATAGTCCAAATGTTCCAAACCACCAACCAGTAGAAAGTATAGATATATCCACCATAAACCAGAGTGAAATTGGAGTGATTCGCACCAACTTAGCTAACGATTTGGGGTACCTGGTAGGACATGTTGATCTTTGTTTCAACACAAAAGCTCCAACCTAGGACCTAGCAAGGCTTCACCAATCATCATCCCAGCAGGATTGTTCTGCTCATAGGACGAGGTTTTTTTCCCTATGAACATGATATATCCATGAAAAATATGATGCTTCGTTTATGGTGTTTCCGAATATCTTTTTCCGGAAATAGTTTTCAGGAGCGTCTGCAAACATCGTCCCGCCTTCCAGTCCGCAAGAAAGCTCCAGCGTATCATCTGAGAACCTGAAAGCGTATGCCCTGCACCCTGGGAATTCTTTGACAGAGTTATTCTTGTTGGAGGTTATTAAGTTAAGAATCATTATCAATGGGGATTGTTGGATTTAATGAGATCTGAAGGAACTATTTCATATGACCAGCCTTTATGGGTATCTAATATGACTATGACATAATGGGATATGCATCCTGTGATACAATCAAGCAGAAATAAATGCACATCTATCTATTATTATGAACAAACAATGCCAGGGTTTGGATCAGCCAGCTGTCAATCTTGTACCTTGGACAATCCACTGCCAAGACTAAATTTCCTGCAAACCAACCAATGAAAAATATACATATATATATATATATGCAAATTATATGCTGTATATGTATGCCCTCTGGTAAACTAATCTAGATGTGGAAAACCAACTATTTGTAGATCATTCTCTCAGGGAAATTGTTGATTTTCCATATCTATATATTAGTTTACCCGAAGGTATGTATACATATCATATCATATTATACATGTGGAGGATCCAGCTGGGCAAAACAACTTGTCACAAATGCCAAAAACTGCTATATTGTTGAAATGGTTATGCATATCAGAAGTGGATGCCCAAAGTCAGCAATGATTTATATATCCATTGCTTTCCAAAACTTCAAAATTATCAATACCAGAGATTATAAACATCATTTCAGATTGCAGGGTATGATCTTTTGACCATATTCAAGTCTTCATAGCTTAAATGCGTGTGATCCCAACTACCAGTGGGTAAAAACACATAACTACCTGGAATGTCCCCATTTAGTTCGATGATGTTCGCAATAACACCTCCATTTGGTTCGAGGATTTCCCAGTTTGCCGGAGCTGATGACACCGGACGGGGTATATCATCAACATCCCAGTACTGTAATATACCAGTAAATCATTAGTAAATCCCATTAAATACACATTTTTAATGGCTAAATCCACATTATCCCGTTCAATATCCCAGTAATACAATGGCTAAATCCACACTATTCCATTAAGTAATATCTGAGTAAATAATTGGTTAAATCATGTTCAATCCACATTCTCCCATGTTGAATGGTTGTCCCCCCCGGCCAAACTTAGCTCTGGACGTGATGACACCATAGACGTTCTGATATGGAACGCCTCTTCGATCCAAAACCACCTCACCGTTTAAGCAGCAAGTCAACTGCTATAGTCAGTTGGTGCTTGTTTAAGCTAGATGTGTGATGTTTTAACCCACCAAACAAAACACATATATCATATTTCAGCAATCAGTATATACAGATATATACAGTATATATAATTATATTATACACATATAGCAAGCTCCAAATTTTGATAGAAAAGGGTGGACACCATGATGTGAACTAGACGATATATGACCATATGTCATATTTCCAGGTTAATAACTTTTCGTTCTCTATTTTGAGGTGGTCTCTTATCCCCCTAGGCAACCAGGATTAAGAGATGAAGATCCCCTCCAAAGCAACATAGAATCGCAACATGCATCTGGAGGACAAATTCAAGAGTGGATTTTTTTATCATTTGGAGTTTCACTTTAAATTGGAGAGAGTGTATGCAGCAAAGTCTCTACAAACAGAATAAAGCCGCAAACACTTAAATACACGAAAATCTGAGCATGCCAAACTTCAAAAATCCAATCCGGATGACTAAGAACTGCGCCAAAGGCAACACATATTGGCCAACTGCGGACAAAAAATCACTGCCTACATATTCAAGACCTGGCCCTTCAAACTGAACGAAGTCCATTTTTCGGTGGTTCCAGGATTTGGGGGCCGTGGGACTCTGCTGTGACGATACAACTGGGGAAACCCCACGACAGGTTCGCTGCCACGAGAGCTGTCATCCTCAGCTGTGTCGAATGTCGAAGTCAGTAGTTCTGTGATGTTTGGTGGCATGCTGAGGATACACGGACAAAATGAAAGCCAATACACATGTTCTTCAAATGTTGGCTGGTGGATGTTTATTGTTCCGTACACATAGCCAATTATCCTGGTTGGTGGTTTCAACCCATCTGAAAAATATTAGTCAGTTGGGATGATTATTCCCAATATATGGAAAAATAAAACATGTTCCAAACCACCAACCAGTATCTATAGCTCTTCCTTTTTCAAAGCTGCTAAGCTGTGATTGTCGTCAGCTTCATCAAAAGGGAAGCAACAAACTGATTTCCAAGGGAATCCATGGATCCGCTGCCACCACTAAGCACCAAACGCTCTGCGAGCAGCTCGCGTCCCTCAGGAAACAAAAGTTAGTGCCCCACTGTGGGTTTCAATATGTTTCAATGTAGAGATTTCTGCGTCTCAGTAGAAGCTCCTACACTGCAACGTGAGTTTGTTGGACAACGATCGTATCCAAAATGGTTCATAAGTTTAACTCGCCACTATACGTTCTCGGTTTCCTCCAATATAGGCCCCCCAAATTCCTGACAACGACAAATCAAAGTGAATTGTGTCATGCTGCAGAAAGCAACATCTTGTTACACTACATGGCAGTACACTGCACTGTAATGCATTGCATGACACTACCTTACACCACACTACATTGCATTTCAAAGCCATATAAAATACATTCCATTCGGAAATGCGATTTGATTCCATATTCCGTTCCATTCCATTAATATACGTTCCATTATATTACTTGGCATTACAGACTATGGCAAATACATCAAAGTAAAAAAACGAGGCATGGGATCCAAACACAATGCACATGAGGGAATTTACATCACTCTTCAGTACTGGTCTTCATCCGCAAAATACGATGTTGCAGTTGTTGTGGAACAAAAGCATGTGTTTGATTCTTATTTTACCGTTGAAGGTTACAAACAAAACCAGAATCGGAATCGAACACCAAACATCATAATTAACGAGACTAATTAAGCTCTTCTATTTTCATTCATTATGTTATTATGAGAAGCCAAGGGGACAACTCTTCGACCATGTCATCTGCTTCCCCTCTCAGGCTCAACTCGCTAAAGTCGGGGTAATCCCTGGAGCGTTTCAGATCGTGCCGCCTCGGGCAATGGCGAGAGTCAGTTCTGGGTGGTTGAGCCATGTACTGGTAGATATCTAATATTTGAAACATGCGGAGCTTTTTGTATAGATATTGTATATATATATACTATTTATGTATATGTATAACTATTATAAATTATATTACACATATATACACATATTATGAATAATCATGCTTGAAATTCTTTGAACATCATCGGACGACATAGTTGTACGATCCTGTGGGATTCATCATGGTCAACTACCAGGAAAAAAAACGCTGCATTCGTTTCAATTTATTTAAATACCGAAGAAAGACTACATGTTTGGTTCCTTAATCATCACATAAATGAATTCACATTAGGTATAAATCCCATTCAATCCACATATGTCTTAGTTAAATCGCCATGTTGTTTCGCTTAAAGTACCATTCAATCCCCTTTCATATCCCCAAACCCAAGAAAGCCCATGAAAAACCCTGAGTTTTCCCCATGAACTCTCCATTTTTCATAGGGGAAACCTCCACCCCTGCTCCGCCAGGCGGTCTGGTGTCCCGGGCCACACTTGTCGCGCCGTACCCGAGCTGGTGGTGGTGGCCAAAGGCACCTGTCTCCAGCGGGATTTGGTGCCTATTTGGCTGAACAAATTACAGGAAAAAACGTTGGATTTACCAGGAAAACAAAGGGTATTTTATGGGGTCTAATGGGATTTTTGAAGGGATTTTCATGGGATTTCATGGTAATCTAACCGAAACAAAATGGTGATTTAGGCAAGAAAAACGTGGATAGAATGGGATTTAAGCCGGCTTTGTGATACCGACGTGTGTTTCAAATAACTGATATGATCTAATAATCTAAGATGTATATAACTTTTGGGTTTCAAATAGATATCATGTGTTGATGCGGGATGATAAGCCAAAAAAAAATTCACTGGGGGCACCACGTTGTAGGGATTTGAGTACCAAAGATGGGGATTTAAGCGTGATGAAAACCATAGAAAAGAACTTCAATTGTGGTGATTTACCCCCCACTTTGGGAGATTCTAACCAGGGCTGAAACATGGTCAAAACTCTATAACTGGGATAAGGATGGATAATGTAGTTGTTTCAAACGTGGAGAAGTTACTTCCGATGTCGTGTTATTTCAAAATAGGAAACAACATTGATCAGCCATGGTGCAACTTGAGAGTGTTACGCTAGACGAAAACCAGACAAAGAGGTTTGGTTTCAAACACTTACCGGTGCTTAGTAGGGAATGGAGGGAATGGGGGTTGCTGGGATGATTATGGATAGTTATTGTGGATCATTCCCGAAAATTCCCTGCTAAGCACCAGTAAGAACAGCGCCAAGTATCAAATTTTCCGAGATCATGGTTGGATGACGCCACAGAAATCACTCGCAATCCTGTCTGACAAACTCTCGCCACATCCAGGGTTTGGTCACTGATATTCCTTAGGCCTGTGCTACACTGCTACACCAATTTTGTCTGTCCTGCATTTTTCAATGGAATGGTTCAAAGGCATATTTACGGCAAACCACCGGTATTTCCCCTAAATATAGGTGGTTTGGAACCAGTGGCTCCTGCTATTTTTCCTGTAAACCAATGCTGGAATTCTGTTGATTGGAACGCAATGTTTGAAGTAAGAATCTTTTTGTCGCTGGAATCCAGAAGAAAAGAAGGAGAAACACTCTCTCAGGACAGGAAAAAAAGATGGACCAAACCCCGTTCAGTAACAAACATACAGGGGCATATTCTTACCGTATACTAATAAAAAAAAATCAACAACATAGCAATCCAACTTACCAAACGTTAGGAATATGATGTATGCATATCTCTATGAATATATATATATATATATTATATAATAAGCCTTGTACACATATTAATCTATATGTACAACACATGTGTATATGTATGTGTATATATATAGATAGATAGAGTCTTTATGCCATTTACATCCATCTACAACATGATACACCCAATAAATAAATAAATATATATATATATATTATATATATTATCCAAAGATCAAATACCCTTCAACTATCTCCAACTGAGTATTAAGTCAACATCTTCACCCCACAGATCCACCAGAGAATGGTCGCCCCATGCATCGGAAAGCAGACCTCTTCGCGTCGAAATCAAACTAAGCACAGGCTGCGGAACTGACTACGACATGAACACCGTTGTGTTCACGCCTACCTGCACTGAAGCGCTGAAGACTCCATGGCAGGGTCACTCGCTCCAGGTTTTGGTTGAACCTGTAGCCAAAGCTCAAGCCTTTTAGGTTGGACGGCAAGGTTACCCTCTCCAGACTTTGGTTGAACCCACCGCCAAAACTCAAGCTTTGAAGACTCCATGGCAAAATAACTTGCTCCAGGCTTTGGTCGAAGCCATGTCCAAAACTCAAGCTTTGAAGACTCCATGGCAAAGCCACTCCCTCTAGTCTTTGGATGAACCGACTTTCAAAACTCAAGCTTTGAAGACTCCATGGCAAAGTCACTCGCTCCAGGCTTTGGTTGAAGTATAGGCCAAAACTCAAGCTTTGAAGACTCCATGGCAAAGTCACTCGCTCCAGGATTTGGTTGAAGCCATGTCCAAAACTCAAGCTTTGAAGACTCCATGGCAAAGTCACTCGCTCCAGGCTTTGGTTGAAGGCATTGCCAAGACTCAAGCTCTGAAGACTCCATGGCAAAGTCACTCGCTCCAGACTTTGGTTAAAGGCATCGTCAAAACTCATGCTCTTAAGGCTCCATGGCAAAGTCACTCGCTCCAGGCTTTGGTTGAAGGCATTGCCAAAACTCAAGCTCTTAAGACTCCATGGCAAAGTCACTCGCTCCAGACTTTGGTTAAAGGCATCGCCAAAACTCAAGCTCTTAAGACTCCATGGCAAAGTCACTCGCTCCAGACTTTGATTAAAGGCATCGCCAAAACTCAAGCTTTGAAGACTCCATGGCAAAGTCACTCGCTCCAGACTTTGGTTAAAGTCATCACCAAGACTCAAGCTTTCAAGACTCCATGGCAAAATCACTCGCTCCAGGCTTTGGTTGAAGTAACAGCCAAAACTCAAGCTCTTAAGACCCCATGGCAAAGTTACTCCCTCCAGACTTTGATTAAAGTCATCGCCAATCACTTGCTCCAGGTCTTGTTTGAAGCCATGTCCA
>CAMXCT020000353.1:0-112500 GCA_947184155.2 Cladocopium goreaui | reverse complement strand
ACCCTTGAGTGGTTTAAGCAACCTTCCACCTTGGAATGGTCACTTAACAACAACAACAACAACAACAACAACAACAACAACAACAACAACAACAACAACAACAACAACAACAACAACAACAACATGTTGTTCTTGCGCATTCAACCCTTCAACCGCCAGTCTACCTCCCAACCACTCAACAACAAGAGGTTCATCCAACCAAGCAGGGTACCAGCCTTGAAGGAACCCTTTTTGTTGGTCATTCGGCCTATTGATTTCCACAATTTTAAAAGTTTTTCTAAATTGGGGGTTCACATTCAACTATATTCATTGTTTAGTACAATCCCAATTGCGGTGAAGATGCAATCCCAGTTGTGGCTAACGATATCTCCCTCAAATAGACATTCAATAGCGGGCTGTGGGGAAGTTGTTTCTTGCCCCATATCAAGCTCCGCGTGAAGATGTGCAAAGCAAACAGGCAATTCTGGGCTAAAACATATATGTCGTGCGGGGTATGTAAGGGTTTTCCTACTGGCTTCATCTGGCTAAAGCTAGCTCGCCCGGGTCTAGCCAAAGCTTTACTCCTTGGAGATGTATAGTATAGGTATGCCAGCAATGCGAGTCCATGGCACCGATGATGTTGCCAAGAAGAGATGGAACAAAAAAACAAAGTAGACTACCAAACAGTACGTTAACTTTATTTGGGGGTTTCCTAAAATAAGGGTACCCCCAAATCATCCATTTATAGCTAGGATTTCCCACGAGAAAAACCATCCAGAATTTTGGGGTCCCCCCATTTATGGAAACTCCCTGAATCCTGGCCCTTGCGCCAAGTCGCTGAACATGATCCCGTTTCAAACGCTGCTTCAATAGCTCTTTATACAATGGAACATAATGATAAACCACTGGATTTGTTGGGTATCCTATTGTCAGACAAACCAAAATGAGTTCTTAGTATGGTGTAAAGTCGCTGAGGTATGAATGACCGATTTTGCAAGTTCTTTAGTATGAAGCTATTCGTGTTTTGTGTGCTTGGTGGTCAATCATCTTGACCAATCTGCTCCAGATATGTATAGTAGGGTTACCATCTGGTAAACTAACATAACTATAGAAAATCTGCATTTTTGATGGGTAAATCAACTATAAATGGCCATTTTCAATAGCTTTTTGTTTGTTTACCAGAGGGTTATACTCCCATTCCCCCCAACTGACGACTCGACAATGAGAAAACCACTCGTCCCGAGAGGAAAACCACGACGTAAACGGGTGCTATAAATGGTACCCTCTGGTTATGACTAACATTGGTATAGATGGCCCATAGAAATAGATGGTTTACCGACCTTAAACATGGTGGATCTTTCCATGGCGAACTGTTAGTCATAACCAGATGGTATGTTTATTATTGGCTTTCCCGCACTATTATTCCATCCCCATCAAACATCACCAAAAATCGCCCGGGCCTGACACCGGAAAACCACCCAATGTCGGTGAGGTAGGACACCTGGATTCAGCTAGTCGGTGGTTGTTGTTTTTTACGAGTACGAGTGGTAACTTACGCCACAACCTATAATCTTACCCCACCGCATGGCACACAGCTTACCCCACAACCTGGAGAACTTGTGCCATAGCCAAATCACCACGGCACACCGACACCTATCCATGTATGTGCACATTATTTTCATGAAGTTCCTATGCGGACTGCAACGCTTTGTACCGTTTTTTATCTGTCTTAAACCTGACACAAAGCGTTGTAAACCGCATGGCACACCATCAACTTGACCTCTAGAAGACCAGGAGTTCTACATGTCATTCTCATTGACGGACTCTCATTCCCACCCTGGGAAAAATATACCCACAAAACGCTTTTCCCAGTGGCACACCAGGAACATTCCAGCACTGAACAAAACAGCACAACGGCACCGAAATATTCAAGGTACCGCTTGACAGCGTAATTTTTACGAGATCCTTACGAGATCTTTACGAGATCGAGATTTTGCAAGGCAAGGCAGCAGGGATCTTTTCTACTCTTCCATTCTCTGCTCTACGCCTCTCTAATCACTTCTACTCTTCAATTCGATTCTCTTCTCTACTCTTCTGTATATAGTCTCTTCTACTCTACTCTTCTCTTCTACTGTTCTCTCTTCTGTGTGGGTCCAGCTATTGAAAAGCCATCCCCATGAATTTCTATCTCAAAACGAATATGTCTCAGAAACATGTGTGCCCCTGCAAAGTGTTAGAAAAATAAATGCCACAAGCAATTGATTCATCCAGCAAGAATGACATGTATATCATGGACTTCCCAACGGCACACAGTTTGCGGCACAAGAAGATGACCGAGGCATAAGTTACCACTTTGACCCAGAGGATCCATGGTGCTGGTATATATGCTAACAAAAAATGGGGTATATTGATGGTAAATGTTACCATATATACCATATATGGATCCTATGGGTTGTACCATGATGATATTCACCATTACTATACTCAAATGAGTTTTGGTGGTGTTGTTGTTGCTTAATAGTATCTGCTATCATAGTACTTCATGAACATAAGATTGTTATGTAAAGTTATGTATGTATGGTGATATATATATATATACATATACATATATATATATATATTGCTTTATCTGTGTCTTTACCCATGAAACAGGTCACTCACACTGGTCATACTACATCCCGAAAGTGGAGATATCACGTTTACAACTTGGTTTTAGCTGCAGGCATGATGGTCTTTACAAGCACAAACATGAACCTGTTGCTGCCTCGTCCACCTGCTACTAAAATCAAACATCAAACAGAAGTGGTCGTGGTTCCATTTTTTCTCATTTTTTTTGGGGCTAGCCCAAACCTTAACCTGTCTATTATTATCCCCTTAAAATCCATTTGACACACCCTACATGGGTTCCAACATGTGTCTTTTTATCCCCTGCAACAAACCATGCTTTGTGAGGAGTGCGTACATATTTTTTTCGGAAGGGATTCTTGTACCTCACCATATCAACTACATCCCCAGGGTTCCCCCAGTAAATCACCCATGATCTCATCGTCATCGACGCTGTGGTCCGGGCCAAGATCAACACTGGCAGCCACCCAAGGGTCACCAAAGCCTCCATGGATATAGAAAAACGTGGAGAAACATCTGCAATGAGATGGATGGGATGGGATTTGGTTGGGTATGTATATTGATTGTATGTGTGTATGTTATTAATTATGTAGACATTTTAGGTATATAATATGATGACACACTGGGGACCCACTGGGATATATAATCTGGGGATACACTAGGATATTTAATCTGGATGGATTACACTGGTATCTAATGGTAATCTACTTGAGGATATTCCAGGACATGTGTTGGGAATTAGGCCACGCAATTGTGATTAAACTGGAGATATGATGGGGATATATGTTTGATTAAATTGAATATCAATGAACTGATAGATATTTACCATGCTAATAAAGCTACTAAATATGTGTATATATATATATACACTTTATAATATATAAGCATACATATATATATATATATATATTCCATTCCAAATGGTGCACATGACAGTGATGAAACCCTTCAGCCTGGCAACATCTCTGAACACCTATTCTTGCGGAATTGTCCACTGGTTAGCTTGAAACGCAGCCATAGCTGAAACTTATAAAGTTCACACCCCAGATTTGCTATCACATGTTCACATAGTTGGTGACTTTCACGTGCAACATTTCCATCAGAACATGAACTGGAATCCCAAAGTAAACAAAAATATATGGTTTTCTACTTCAGATCATTCAATGTGATTTTTGTCAATGTGGTTGTTCAATATGGTTGTTCAATATTGGATAATCATTTTCCTGGAACTTTCCAATGGAATCCAATAGGCTTTTCCAAACATGGTGTTCCCATCACCTTCCAAAGCCATCGCCATCCCCGCTCCTCCCAAACTTCAATAACGTTCGGAGAGATTACCTGCAGAGGTTGAGTCCATGAAAACCTTACCAATAATGACTATATCATAATATATTATCATACTATATTAATATATATATATACATATATACCATAATATATATATATATAATCATACTATCATGCTATACCATTCCTGAGGAAAATCATACCGGCCAATTTTTTAAGCATTGAGTGACCAATGTGACCAAACATGTCGAATAGCCTGGTATATAGATTCCTGACCTACAGTGCCTGCAACATCCAACCATGGTGCATTGAAAGACTCGTGTCCATCAACAAATCATGAGGTCCAAAGTGCAAAATAACACGGGAAAGTATGTATGTATGTGTATATATATATATATATGGACATAATTGGACATATATATATATGTATATCATAAACTATCAGGAAGGTATGGGGTACATCGACCTGATAAATACCAGCTGAGTCCAAGGTGCTCTGCTTGCTTGGATTCTTGGATAATCCACCGGTATTTTTTGGCTTACGTCTGGTGTTCCAGTTGGGAAACAGCGGAAGCAGTACTACATGCGGATGATTCCCCTCCTAACAGTTTGCTATTGAAAACAAAGAAGTGGATTTACCCACTGAAAATGGTGATTTTCAATAGTTATGTTAATTTACCAGAGGGTAACATTCAACACCATTCAGTGAGGACAACTAGAAAGGCCACAACCATTCAGGTCTGCACAGCCAACAGCGAGTGTAATGAAGTGTCTAAAACACTTCATTGTAACTTCATTGTGCCGCTATAGGTATCTATCCACAGGCGGGCTAATCTCTACCAGACCATCTCCCACCTGTACAATCAGCACCAGCCAAAGATAAGCAAAGATGGAGAAGGCCGCCGTCACCCAAAAGACACCTGCCACGAGTGATGTTTTTAACGTGGTGGAACTGCAATCTGTATCCCTGTGCTGACGTATCCAAAGAAAAGAACGTCTGGATGGATTGGAAATGATTGGAACCTGGAGTAACCACACTAAAGGATAGACTTGACTGAAGGGAACAGTGGCTGGCCTGTTTTTTTTGCCCATTTTGATGCAGTGGAACAATACGGTAGTTGGTCCCAAAACGTCTCAAAATGTTGGATTTACCCAAACAATGATGTGACAATTCTAGTGGGAAAAGCCAGGATCAACATGGATCAACCATGAGATTTTTGTGTTTTCCCAACATTTCAGGCCAGCCTATACAGCCATATGGTTTTCCATCACACTGAATCCATGGCCTTAGCTAACAAATCCAAGGTTTGGAGGTTTCACCACACTCTGCCCCTGGTAATTGCAACTTGCTGCTATGCAATCACCTATTTTTATGGGCCATAGCCATAGCTTCCATTGCAAACTGTTGAAGTGCCGGAGGGTAAACACAAGCGAGCGGACACGGTACTACTTTTTTTTCCGCTGTACATCACATCCCATGGTGGAGCCAGCATTCAGGTGAACCCGCCATCGCTGAGTCAACAGGAGGATTGAACATGTCTTTTTGGCAGTTCAAGCGTGGTAGCCTGGCGGGGTATTTCATTATCGCTGTCAGAACAAATATACGACTTATGTACAAAATATACACAGCAACATTCAACATCATAAGGAAAATGGCAGAGTTATCCACCCAAAACATTGCCATTCAGGATCTGCACTGTACAATCTCTGATGGCAGACTCCAGCCGCGCCGTAGCTTTTCGAGAGAGCCAGGCGACCGGGTTTTCTTCAGCTCTAAAATGTCCTAAGATTAAAACCACTTGAAAGTGTCAAGTGGTATTGCCAGTAGCTGGTTGTTTCTTTGAATCCTTGCATTTCCCATTTAACTGAGGAAGTGAAAAAAAATGATTGATGATGATTGCATGGGCTCCAAAGCGGTTTGCAAGAAACGACCAGCAGCAAAATCGCTGAAAACTGGTTGGTGGTTTCAACCCATCCGAAGGTCAGTTGGGATCCTCCCATGGCAGGGAGTTCCGGTCAGTGACGAACAGCGCGCTGGGATCATGAGCTGTAGTAGACCTTAAGGACCTGCCGTCCATGGGACATTTCTACGGTTTGGCATCTTCAGCAGAGGGGGGAAATATATAAAATGTTCAGCAGGTACATAATCTAATCAATCCCGTCTGCCAGAAACACATGCTTGCAACTATTGATGGGGCATTTAATACGATTGAGGGATGGGATTTTAACTGGATGATTTCTGCTTGTTTGCCAGGGGTAGTATCAGAATTAGTTGAACATCACCACAATGCTGGCACAAATTCATCAATGAAAATGACACCATGTTAATCCATGTGATGCGTCTGGATGTAGGGTCTGAAACCACACCCACTTCACTTCTCAAACATACTAAAAGAAAGCAAGTTTATGCGGATGGTCTATTTGATGATGATGAGAGCTGGAAACATCAGCGCCTGAGAGACTTTCGCACGGCACAGCGAGCATTCCTTAAAGGCTGTTTCGAAAGTTTGGCAGCAAGGACAATGAATGATACGAAGCTGCCTTTTGATGTGTCAATGAAATAATGGGAACAACATGTCGAAACCATCTTGAAAATTCGGGCAAACACGATCGATCCTGAAATACATGTTCCACGTTGCCCGTCCACAACTATAGAAACACGACAAATAATAAGAAACATAATCAATTCTGTATCAATGCAACCATATAGAATCAAATAGAACTCAATAGAAACAAATAGAATCATGCAGAATCATATGGTATCAAATAAAATCGCAAAGATTCAAATAGAATCATACTTAACGTTAGATAACATGAGATAACATTAGATAAAATTACTTAACATAAATAGATAACATTAGATAACAACAATAATAATCGTCATCATCATTGTCATCGTCATCGTCGTGTTGTCATCGTCGTGCCGTCGTCGTCATCGTCATCATCATCAAGCATCAGCATCATCATCATATTCATCATGATCATCATCATGATCATCATCATCATCATCATGAATCATGATCATCATCATCATCATCATCATCACCGCCATCATCATCATCATCATCATCATCACCATCATCATCATCATCATCATCAAACAGCATCATTATCATCATCAGCATCATCACCATCATCATCATCATCAAACATCAATCATCAATCATCAATCATCATCATCATCATGATCATCATCATCATCATCATCATCATCATCAAACATCAATCATCATCATCATCATCATCATCATCATCATCATCATCATCATGATCATCATCATAATCATAATCATAATCATCATCATCATCATCATCATCATCATCACCATCATCACCACTAATGTTGCATGCCGCCAAAGTTCCTTCAGTTTCTTTCCACAACAATGACACGCAAAGATGTGGCCACAGGGCACCAGGACCACATCTGCTGGGCGATCTAAGCACACAGCACCTGGGCGATGCGAAAGTTTGGTACCTGTAGCCGTATATGGCCAGAGATGTTCGGCCCTGTTGCATACATGGGGTTGTATAAAAACCCGGTATCTTTTTAAATGACCCAAAATCACGTTATCGTTTTTTTTTACTCTTATCGTTTTGTTTGCAGGTGGTGAGCTCCCTGTAGACAATAAGTGTGAAATTTCCAGCTTGCTGTGGGTGAGAGCATCCTTGGTCGAGAGTCAACACAAATGTCATCTTTTGTTTTTTTTTCCTTTCATCGCCTTTCATTTTGCATTCATTTCCTCTCATGTTCCTTTCATTTTCCATTCATTTCCTTTCATTTTGTTTTCATTTCCTTTCATTTTGCCTTCATGTCCCTTCATGTTCCGTCGCTATGTATCAAAGATACAGGTCTTCGAAAACTGGTATGCTCAAACCGGTCAGGTGGGTATCCGCCCAAACACTCGCGTTTTTTTCATATTTTGTTATCGTTTTTGTTATCGTTTGGCTATCGTTTTGGAGGCCTGTGCAGGTTGCCATCTTCAGGCTTTATGAACATGTATACATGTATAAGCTTGTTATCGTTTTTTTCACTCTTACCGTTATCTAGGCCGGCAATGCATTGGCAGTGTTAAGGTGCAAGCCAAGCTAAAATGAAATGCCCGGGGTTATTATACTATCCCACATGTTTTTTTTGGAAGAAGGGAAGATACAAAAACAGAATTAGTTGTGACTGTTTTTCTATTAAGAAGTCACGTCACACCGTCATACCTCCATCCCTATGAATTTCAAGTTCTCTTGGGGTGGCACTGTTGCAACAGCACCTTCTTGCTATGCTGTATCTGGTTGGCTATAGTTGGGCTTAGGTAGAGTAGATATATATATATATAGATATATCAAGTTAGATGGGAAATTATGGGGATATAAACTAACATTTCACTGGCAACAACTTGTAGTAGCATTTGGCTCTAAAATCCATCAACTAACATTCATGATTTGATAACTATATAATTTGAAAACCCCATGTCAACAACCACCAACTATGGCATAAATCAAACATTTTCACTGGATTAACGACCTTATTCACTATGAAATGATAAAACCCTAGGTTTCAGTAGGGTGTTTGAAATTTCTCAACTCATGGCAGATCTGAGTCGCCCTGCATTTTCTTTCCTGGTTCTGTAAGCAAGTTAAATCGCTATAGTACTGCGGGAAAAAAAAACATCCTCCCAACATACATGATGACAAATGACATATGATGACCCTTCCATGAGCGATCGATTCGAAGATTAGTTTCCTCTAAGCACTGATAACACTTGACTATCCTCACGGTCTATGATCTATGTTATATACAACTTACTGTACCCATCCAAACCCTGAAAGCATCGACCCATCCAAGTCATAGACCGGATTTGTCTATGTCGGTTTACCATCCAGATCCAGTTCAAGGTAAAGTACCCTCCTCTAAACTAACATAGATGTGGAAAATCCATGAAGATCCACCGTTTGTAGATCATCTTCGTAAGGAATCCATGGAATTTTCACATCTATGTTAGTTTGCCAGAGGGCACCCCATCCAGTTTATCCACTAGTATATCAGTATCTCCCATGATACATGTTACCACCTTTATTTTCAGTATTTTTCAGTTAAATCCCGCTAATCCCATCCTCCTATCAAACACCCCCATCAACAAGTCCCAATGGAATGTGGAAATCCCATACTAAACCACGGTTTCTAGGCCGTGTGTATTAGGGGGAAGGGATTCATCCATATTCATCCCATTTCACCGGTGGGTTCTCCCAGAGCTTCGCCGGAGCACATTTCGACAGGTCCAACTCCATCTCCACAACTTCCCAGCCACTGTCCTCCTGCAAAACGGAAGTCGAAGCGCCTCCAGCGTCCTGACTGGCAAAAATATCTGCAACGGAAACATTTCAGTGGGTATTCCGACCCATTATATAGAGATAGCTACTCTAACTATGTGGTACTGTGGTACTGTTTTCCTATATCTGAACTCTTGACGTGAAGAAATTTAGGTGTGATTCGCAACATTTCGACAGGCCTCAGGCCGCAGGTGATGACTACTAGATCCTCCTATATTTCAATGTACTGTTGGTTGGGATCATGGAACAAATAGCGGTGATGTTCTCGTACAGCGACCAATGAAGCCGGGCGAAGCCGGGGAGATACCCTACGTCCATCCATCGTTGTTTCAACATCCCCATGCTTGGTGCTAACATATGGTATTTTGATGTATTTTGGTTGGTGAGACAGAATTGTCATATAATTGTCATATATTATCATAATTACATGATATTATATGATTGATCTGGCCATGCCACTCTTCAACCTCACTCCACCTTGCAGACAGATGTCCTGGACCAATCCCCTGACGCTTTTTGTTCCCTCGGCGCTCTACGTACGCCGTTGGGGTTCTGCTCAGACCGAAAGGCTCTGTTCGGAGCGTGCTTCAAATGCGCCGTAAGCAGAACCGTGACTGGAGGCAAGGAACACATGGGCTGGTTGAGCGCATAGCCGCATAGCCCATCTTTGCGGTTCTTGCGTCATGAATAGCCAAATTGTAGCTAGAAGACCTGTTAGGCCATTGCCAGCGAAAAGAGCCAGACAGTAGAGTTTCAAAGAGAGCACGTCCAACACCCTATTGCAAATCAGGGCCAAAAACGGCTGGATTGAATTGGAATCCACTGAGATCCATGTGAAAAAGACAATGGCAGCCAAAAGGAAATTGCGATAAATCATCAAAAGACAAACACTTCGTGCTGTTGACTCAAATGTGTAATCCTTCTCCCCTTCCTCTGTGAAGAGCCAGAGTGGCCCACATATGCCAACAGAAATGCACGTTGCAAAGCGCTGTGCGCACAACAAACGGCTCAGCAAAGCAGAAATGACTAAGAAGGCCAGAGTACTGGCAACACGGGCAAGAAAGAAAATTGGGTTCCACGCAAGCGCAGGAAGAATAGCCTCATGAATGAGAACCAACAATTGTCCACTATGTTTCATCGCATACTCCCCCAGGAACGTGGGCGCTTGAGTGTTAAAGTCTTCAGCGGTGACATCTTGCATCCCCAGCACTGTTTGAACAGCAAACGGCTGAATTTGCTCACATCCACTTTCTAAAGCTTGTCCAAGGAAAAAAAACAGCTGCGGGGGCCATTGCACACAGCAGCCAGGTAGTCACAAGGCTTACTGTATCCAGACTGGTGTGCAAAGTTACCAAGGCCATTGGAAGTGGAGCGGTGATTTGACGCACCTGCAAGATCTTCTTTCGGATAGGCAGGATGGCGACCAAAAGTAATGTGAAACTTTGCCACAACCGAATCTTCCATCCATCTTTCAACTCAAAGTGCAATGTATCGCTGCCAACCGTCCACGGTCTCTGTGATGTTACTGAAATTCTACTTGTTTTAATGTCGAACATGTCTGAGGCACAATCTGACGCTGTTTCCACCATAGATTCCCACGTCAGTAGCATTGATACCCCGGCCACCACAGTAGACTTCTTGGCAAGCATCTTTTCCAGCCAAGGCTTAACGGCCCTCTCGGTGTCTTGTCGGAGAAGCACAGACTTCAAACGTTGAAAAAACATGTAATTGAATGCAACGAGATTGGCAGAACCCACACCCCCCAGTTCATCTACATTTTTCAGCGTCGCAACTGGAACCAGCCAGTCTTGTGGCGTAAGGTAGTAAGTGATGTCATGCTTGCGCCAATTTGAGTTCTTGCATTCTGCAGCTGCCCACACAGCATTCTCGAGATGTATGGCTTTGGCACCTACCTCAAGGTTTCCCTGTCCCTTGTAGTCCTCCGGAACTTTTTTAGCAGCGTTCTGGACACTCTGGAATTTAGTCACTTCCGTCAAATTCACCCCATCGTTGCTTAGATCCTCTGCAAACTTGGAGTATGGGATGAGCTGAGGGAAGGTTCCCACAGCAAACGTGCTCCAAGTGCCAACAGTTTGACACGTAGGAATCTCCACGATGATTCGAAATGCCAACGGGAGACTTCGCCATATGGAGTTGCGTAGTCGCAATAGTTCCCAGTCAGGGCAATGCCCAGCATAATTTGCCTCCCATGTTGGTAAGCCAAGTATGGAGTGTCCAAATCCACCACAAGCCTTTCTGACAAAAATGTACAAATCCTATCACATTTGCAATGACCAGTCCCACTAGTCACTAGCACAACCATTGGCATAATATGTTTGATGCTCTCGCTTCCCTGACAAATCTGGAAGCCGTGGAAGAGCATTCCCGACCAACATTGGAGCCATGCCCAAAGAAGCAACATAATTGGCAGAGAGTTCTGCGCCATCTGCCAATGAGAGACGGCTTTCATATCGACCTCTGTTGCATCTTCAAAGACCATGGGATCCATGCAGGACCAGGGGATATATGGACGAGGAAGTTGAACTGGGCCCTCCATGAGCACCAGCTTAGGCCTGTTGATAGATCATAAATTTCGGGCAAGGACCGAAATTTAACAATGGCACCCGACAGCCGAAACGAGCAATGAAGGGCCTACTTCACCAATCACAGATTCTGAGCATGGTCAAAACAAGTCAACTGGCTCTGAAAAGCACGACCCCCTATACTTACCAAATGACCAGTTGCATTTTTCATGGAAAATTGTTGTGATCCTCCCGGGTCTCATCCCTCCTGCGACATGTCCAGTCAAGGGGCAGCGCTGTCGTAGCCAGAAGCTTCATGGTACTCGTCCTCGTAACCAGGGACGCCCATCAGGAAGTAGTGCCTCCGCTGCAAGGCTTATCCGATTGTTATTATGGTTGGGTTCCCACTCCTATCCCCAAAGAATGATAGATTAAATCAAACAAAAGGGGGAGTCATGATAAGCATCAATAAGCTACAACAAGCTAATTACTTGCAACAATGGGGTCAAAACCACGTGTGTATATATATATATATATACACACATCACTATCAGATTCTACGAGCTTTAAACAATCAATGACATTAATCCAAGGCTGATCTGGGGAGCAAGTGGGTAGAGGGGTGTAAGCAACCAAACATGGCATCATGGAATATGTTCTGAGATTTTACTGGGAGCATCCATACCCACTTGGACTGAAAGAATGCGATCCCCTAACATTAGATTCTCTTTAATATTTAACAGGTCCAATAATAAACCAAGCTTTCCGGAGGGTATGTAATACTCGGTGGAAGAAATGGTTGAAATCAGTTGGTGATGGAAACGAACAATACTGACGTTAGACATTCGGGAACTCCAGAGCAGGGCCGGGCTCTTTAGATCCAATTTCAGCCCTGGTCCGTTGGTGCCAAGGCACTTGCAAAGCTCTGTCCTTAGGTTCACAGAGCGCAGTGTTTCCACAAAGTGTCCTGTTTTGGTCTCGAACGACCCATATCCTTGTTGGACTTTTCTGAAACACATCATAAGTTGAAGAGTTGAAGCTAAACAAGTGCGATATGCACATTGGGAAGCTATCCACTGCAAACATCTGCAAACAAAACCTTTGTGGAAACAGTTTTACCTTTTCTTAAGGACCAAACAAACCTGGACCTTCAAAAGTTCCATAATATTTGTACGTTTGGACTATTGCACGTTTGGGCCGTTTTGACCGTTCCCCGCCAAAACTGAACGTTCCAAAACAAAATTGAACAGGCTTTTCCACACCATGTCACTATACCACTGAACTTGGGCTAAAAATGTCATATCATGTCATATCATAGCGTCACACAGGTAGCAATGATTGATGCATTGTGACATGCATGCAAATTCGAGTCCCAATCTGATCATACTTTTATCACCAAGTCGAGATTATAATAATATGAGCCTTTGCTCCCTGTATTGCGCGTATTGTGCATTGAAAGCTTTGGTTGGTAAGCCCACCAAAAAAGAAATTGTGTGGAATTATGTACAGTGTTCAAAACAAAAAGTGCAGAAATTGCAAATTGCTTACTTTTGTGGGTTTTTGCGTATTTTTGCGGATTTTTTGCGTACTTTTGCATCTTTTTTGCGTACATTTTGTTTGTGGTTTGGAACATTTGGGGATCAACACACTGCAATGTTTACAATACGACGGAAAAAATTGCATGTATTTTTGTCATTAGGGGCAGGTCGGTGGGACCATGCCTGAATAGTGGGGCGGATGAGCAGGAACGATATATTCTGTGTGTGCATATGTAGCAAAAAGTTGCAAAACATGTTGGTGTCTCTAATTCATGGAACAGAATTTATTGACCTGACACTCAACGTAGTTCCACAGGCAATCTTGATTACTCATGTCTACATGACAAAAAAAGTTCTTGCGCCACTTGATTTCTGAACGTTTGATCCAAATGTGCCAATCTGGCATGTTTACAAGATTTGCGCACTGTTTGTGCAGATTTGCGTTCAAAGTTCCAACAGGACAGTTTTTGTTGGTACTTTTGAAGGTCCAGGAACATACGTCTTCAACTCTGTCTGAACATGCGGAACCTGAACTCCAATGGATCAACTTGTGATCACTGTTCAACTGTATCAGAATTTGCTACTGTACACTTTGCGGTGTACGCCACGTATATGCCAATAGAGTGAAACATGTTCATTGATAGCTTCAGCACGTTTCTTGTTATCTTACAACCCTTTATCCATCTCCATTCCATATAACCCATCATTTCCATGAATATGTTGCAACAAATAATGGTAACGGTAATGATGCAGAAAGTACTAGAAATAAGGAACAACTAAAACAACAAACAATAATAAATACATATGTGTATATATATATAATATACACACATGTATGTGTATAAATATATATATATATATTCGCATGTTTAAATATAGTAAATGTATGTATATACATGTGTATACATATATGAAATAATATCAACATGGCAAACATAATACTAGTTAAAGTAAACAACCAACTATCATACACACACATATATATATACACACAATTAATCACAATTATATACATACGTATGTTATAATAGTATAGTATAGTATAGTATAGTATAGTATAGTATAGTATAGTCGTATAAATTCCATCGCCTCCCTTCCGTTCCAACTCCTTCCCTCGCAGCGTCTTGGATGTGAAGCTCTTTCCACAGGTCTTGGCCATACATTGCTGCGGCCCCGAAGGCAGCAACTCTGGTCCTGGCAGGGCGTGGACTGCGACCGAGGGTCGGACCAAGGAAGTCTTGAACGGAAAAATGCGGATTTCATCAGCAAAAATGGGGATTTCACAGGATTCATCGCACAGTCATAACTTCTAAGTTGGTGCAAATAACCTTCTGGTTGGTGGTTTCAACACCTCTGAAAAAATATTAAAGTCAGTTGGGATGATTATTCCCACTATATGGAAAAATAAAATTGATGTCACAAACCACCAACCAGTGTTGGCTTTACAATATGAGTTGAAGTAGCTGCCCTGGGGTTGATAAACCAACACATATCACTTGCAAGCACCACCTTGTGGGGGTTGAAGTTTCAAGTCACATTTACCAGGACACAAACTGGCATGTGCAATGATATTAACCCAAAGTTAAGATGCTTGGTCCAGTATACCGTAATCACAACCAGCAAAAAAAAAGTTGCAACCAAGTGAGGACAGGCTTAGAATCAAGTTCCTGTCACTGCACCATCGCAAAAACTTTGACCGGTTGCATAGGCCATCTGGATGTACCGAGTTTGGGATTCCAAAGAAGACCAAGCGTCACTCTGCCTGGAATCAGAGCATGTCTTTGGGTCGATTTTTTGGACACATATCCATGTTTGCTAAAGATTCTGGCTATGCAAATGTGAAGTTGTTTTTTGATCAGCACTTGAACTGACGCCCATTTTCTACGCTTGGATGACTGTCCCAAGTAGCAAACGAATACTGTACTCGAAATCTGATATAAATAACTGGTTGGTGGTTTCAACCCCTCTGAAAAATATTAGTCAGTTGGGATGATTATTCCCAATATGTGGAAAAATAAACTTCATGTTCCAAAGCACCAACCAGTTAAATAAGATTCCGATGCACGAAGTATCACTTGAAACTGGATTTACTGGATTCGCCATGATTTTTAACATATTACCCCAAAGAAAACTAATGATTAATGGGTCATGGGACATCAGCTACTTCGACGCGACCAGGCTCCTGAGACCTTCAAATTGAAGTGCTCTTGATGATGTCCTTCCACGAAGCGCTCCTGGCAAGCATGGGGCTATCGACATGGATTTCGATCCAGGAAATAGATGAAAATAGTGGAAAACACGTAATTCTGCAGACAATTGCAGATAATTTTCTGATCGATTTTTCTATTGGAATAGGTATGATTATGCATGCAACTTAGTACCCCCCAACTGAAATGCTGGAATCTATATTGATAAAAACAAATCCTTGGTGCTTCCCAAGTTTCCAAGCTCTAAGCAATGCTCAAAAACTACAATTCTGGTTTGCATTTTGGTTGCCCAAACATTGGATATACACCCCCCAAAAAATCATTGTTTTTCATTCATCATTGTCCACTTACTTTTAGGGGTTTACCCACGTAATATCAATAATTGGTAGTGGTATTTGCAGTAAACAATAGGGACATTGCAGTCAACAAGTGACAACAAACAATGCATGCACACAATTTTGCATGTGTGGCAGTACTTTGATACATACCTATCATTTTTGACCAAATCTCCCTAGCAGTGCAGTCCATTTCCCAAGCCTTATCAATGAGTCGTCGCAGATGCGCGAAGAGCGCCATGCGGCTGGGGAACCGCTTTTGACCTCGGCAAAACGGGGTGGCCGATGGAAAGCCGTGACATTTTTTGTACATATACTGGAGCCATGTTCAACCCCAAACCTAAGATTTCAAGTTCAAATCTTTACGAATTTAATGCATCCAACCAGTATTCCCATCCCAGATAATCCAGAGTTTCCCACACATGGATCAAGTACAAATGTTTGCCATCAATCAAATGATTCAAAACACAAAAACAACCCCAAAATGGACTATTCACCAGCATCTCCCATCATTTTTATGAGCCTGAAGACAAAAAATCAGTCTCCATCCCCATGACATCGTGTATATCTCTCTATATGTATTACATATAATACTATATAAACACAATATTATATATATAAAGCAGGAAGAACTGCGAGCATGTTACATCTGTCAGGGGCTTCATTGCTAACCTCAGAACAAACATCGCAAAGCAGACTGTTATATACTCATTACGTCAGTTTACATCATATTAATGTATGTATATAATATACAATAACAGTTTATATATATATATATATACATACACATGTACTAGATATACTAGATATCATCCATCCTCATCCAAAAAACCATGGCACAGTAGTAGCACAAGTTCCCATCCAGTCGTCTGGACGGCGGCAGCTTTGGAAAGCCCTGGTGCTGCGCCTTCTCCGCTGCCAAGCGCTGCGCCTGCTGCATCTCACGCTCGCGCCCTGAGATGATTGCCCATGGGAGCAGGGTGGTGCTTCCGAAGAAAACCATGGGGAACATATGGAAAAATGATGGACACATGGTGAATTGTGGTGACTGAAAATGATCCAACTAGCAAAAATTGTGATTGAATGTGATTTTTGTATGGATTAGTTCGCAAAGTTGGGGCGTTTATAAGTCCAATTTCACTTGGGTTCATTGTAGATTATATCTAATTAATTCTAATTTTATAGCTAATGGGGGTTATAAACCAACACACACACATAACCGGGGAGGCGTCACCTTGTATGAAGAAAAGGGACATAAATAAAGGCGATACAATGGGAATCTATCGCAGTGAGGTCATCACAATTTATCCAGATCTTTTCTGATCCAACACACATGACAATGCAACCAAGAAACCATTGGATCCAACAGGGGAAAATTAGGATATACCTGCGATTAAGCCAAGACATGGTGATTTAACTCTGGATATATAGATTATATATTCTATTGTAGATAATACATAGATAATATATTAATACACATAAAATCATATATAATAATCACAAATTTATATATATATATATATTTGAAAATACATCTGGATATTGGCTGCAGTGTTCAGTGTTCATGGACTATCAATGATCAATAATACTTGGTGGTTCAGCCAAGTTGGTTGGGAAGGTATAACCCCAATTCAGTGGGGTAACTTGGTCCAGTTACTGGGGTGAACTAACCCACTCACTGGAGTGAACCACCGCATGATCTGCACAACCCCACTTGATCCCACTTGGAAGAGAGCGGCTGTTGGCAGGGAAGTGAAATACATTTCCCAATTCACATCCCAGAAGCAGCCATTTTGAATTAGAACTGCATAATACACCTGTAAAAACCGGCAAAAGTCTGGGAAAAAAAACGATTTCCCACCGGCTTCGAACAATTCAAAGTCTTGAACCCTCTTTTATGTTTAACCCTAGGTGTTAACCCATGCCCTCATCCCCTTACCCATCCCCCATCTCCGAGGTACTCGAGGCACCGCTCCGATGCATGGCAGGTCCCGATGCCTCTGCTCCAATGGTGGCTAACCTTGACCGCGCCGCCGGGAAGCACGTTGTAAAGCCAAGGGCAGCGTGAAGCATCAGGATCTATGAACCAACAAGAATCATCTAATATATGTATATATTTGTTTATATATATATATATACATAATATATAATATATCTTCCTGAAATCTCTGTGTAATCCCATCTTCGGTTGCCACAAAATTGAACATTGATCACCCAAAAAAAAATCTCTGTGGCTTGTGTATCACTACTATGGTAGGCAACATGAGTAATTTGACTTCAGGACTTAAACCAAATCCTTCCATGGACACAAGTACAAGGTGATGCCCCGCAGTTGTATTTGTTGGATTGCAAACCCATCTATAAAACTAGTTCGATATATCAACCATAAACCCAACCATTAGCCTAATGAACTAAACCAATTTAGCTATCACAGATAAACTATATATAAATCTGCTTGGTGGTTAACCTACCCCTCTGAAAAATATGAGTTCGTCAGTTGGGGTTACTATTCCCAATATTTTTTCCAATGTTCCAAACCACCAACCAGAAATCGTTGTGTTTGTTAAAGGCCAAGCACCATTTTGTGGGTGGAATCACCACTTTCTGCTCTCCTGCGGGCACCACCTTGCAGTCAATTTTCCTTCCATGGACCCTACCTGGGTCTGTCTGAAAATGGGGTATACCTTCTAAATAGCCATCAATAGTGGGGAACATGTTGACTTACCAATGGATTTACCACCATTTTTTCAGACAACCGTAGACCCTTTTTATCCATTTATGGTGTTAAATCGCATGATCTTTGATTTAAATGCCATGTGTCCCATGATTTGCCATCTGGTTATTCAACATAGCCATGGAAAATCACCATGTTTAATAGGTAAACCATCTATTTCAATGGGCCATTTTCAATAGCTATGTGAAATTACCAGAGGGTAAATCCCATTAAAACCACCATTTTGTTGGTTAAACCACCATGAAACCACCCTCCCATGGACCCTGTCCAAAGCCCAGCAACTGTTGCAGTGCACTGGGAGGCAGTGCTGGCCCCTCGCTGTTGCTTGCTGGTGCCGGTGCGGCACGCCACGCCGCCACGTTGCTCTGGACGTATTCCTCGGTGTGGACATGTGTGCCATGGCCCTCAAGTACATGGAATTCATGGTTTATAATGTGATCCATCCCATCATATTGGGAATCCTTATCATGCATATGCATATGATATATAGATCAGATCCCTATACTCAACTATTGATGATCATCCCCCAATGTTGCGAATATTCATCTTGGCCGGAGAGTATGTTTTTCAATTATTATATTTTAAACCAATATTTACTTGGACGACTTAGAGGACAAACTTTCATATTAAAACACATTAAAACATGTATGTATATATATATATATATGTTGGCATCTCTTCTATTTTTCAATGATACCATCTCACTTTCTCAAGAGGACTTCGGTGCTGCGACATTCACCCGAAAAAAGCATCGTGGGACTCAGCCGGTGAATTTCTGTGATGGATGCATGCTTTTCAAAAGTACGCGGCTTTTGTCTCCATCATTCATTCACTAAAGATTTTGTGTGAATATCCGTGAATTGAAAAAAAAACAACCTAGAAAACAAGGAACACCTTTTCAGAAGTCTTTGGTCAATATAATGGTTAGATATGATAACGAGATTTCCTGGTGTCCAAAATTCCAAGAAGATCTCCATGTGCTGCAGCACAGCAGATTCATCGCTGTCCTGCAGATCCAGCTTGGATGGGTCAGCCAGATTACTCCCAAGCAGTTCATGCACCATTGGGTAGACATGTGCAAATCATTTCATGTTATCATATTATCAGATTGTAACATTATCATATTATTGTATTATCATATTATCATATTATAATATATCATATATAATTATATCACATATATATATATATATATATATCCAATGGCCAAGTGCAGGAAAACGTGATCATTTCCAGCAAATCTGCGGTGATCAATGCTACATCTCCTAGCAATACCGTCCTGTTTTGCCAGGATTGACTTGACCCGAACAGTCTTTTTACAAGTTGACCTTTGGACATCTGGGTCAAACAAACATGGTTGTGTCTGAAATTTGGATCTATATATATTGCACAATATGGTCAATCATGTAGTAGGGATAATGCTCATTGACCGGTGGATTCAGGGGTTCTCTATGTTCAAACAAACGCATGCCCATATCTGAAACTGAGTTATCTGGGCGCCGCATTGCAGCATGATTCAACACTTCACCACCATTTTTTCTTATGATCAAACATCCTTTCCAAACATACTATAGATGTAATATCATTGACCACCAATATTGTTGGCACTTGCCATTTTATGTATGTTTAGATTGATTAAAACCCCAACATTTATATGTGAAATCACACGTGTTTGATCATTATTCATCATTCCGGCTTCCTTGGATCACATCAAAATCCAGCAATTTCATTCGAAATTCCAAAGACATCCTCCTAAGACTCCAATTTTCCAGTGTTTTCCATAGGATTTCCATAGGATTCCCAGCCCCAAACGATGACCTCCGACATCACTGCGTCACTGTCCTTGGCGCGTTGCATCCCCAGCGCCTGCCACAGATCCACCATGGAGCTGATGCCGGAGCCCTCCTTGGCCGCGTCCACCAGGGCTTCGCGTTCCTGCGAAAGTGGGAATCATGGTTAGTAGGTGGATTCATGTGGAGTCCCATGATGATATAGAATTATAATATATTATAATCATTTTCCCAGATATTCCCATGATTTTCAAAGACATGTCCATAGATACAAGGTGGTGCCCCCCCCCAGGTATGTTTGTTGGTTTATAAACCATAGTAAGTACAGATATATCTACCGCAAAGTATAGTTTTTTGGAGTTATAAACCAACTTGGCTAAGTATGCGGGAACCACTTATGGCCTTTAGGTGATTTAACAGTGACGCAACATGGGGATTTAGCTAAGGGATTTAATGGAAAAATCATGGGAATGTACCCTCTGGTTTCTTAACAGTTTGCTATGGAAAAAGGTCCATTATAGATGATTACCTACTAAACGTGGTGATTTTCCTGTAGCTATGTAAAATTACCGGAGGGTACTGCCTTTTTATGTAGGGATGTTCATGGAAGTTGATGATGGAAAATGGTGATTGAATAAAAATTGACCGACCAACAATCATGGCAAGTTCACCAGGAAAAATGGTGATTGAAACGGGATTAAATGTGGATTTAAGATGATTTAAGTAACGTTAAAAAGGGTTTAGGGTTGGGTTTAATAGGGATTTAACTTCTATAGTCAATGGAATGTAGTCGGATATATCAGAACCAATCATGGGGATATTTCATGGTGATGTTTGGCGGAAATCACGGGGATGTAACCAACAATAACCCACAGCTGGAGCAGCGACAGATGGTTCTTTTTTCCGGCCTAGCCATGGAAGTTTTTGATGGAAAAATCCTCTGAACTCTGGTGGGCATCCCAATTTTGGTCAATGAGTGTTCTACAGGATGGGGCCCCCAAGATAGCTAAGTTGCCTTATAAGTGGCTTTATGGTAGATATAACTAGAGTTAATAGGGGTTATAATGGTTTATAAACCCACTTATAACTGGGGGGGCCCATCCTGTAGGATGTTGTAGGTATTAACTGGGCTATCTGTAGTCTGCACCTCATTTTGGGGAAAACACGAATATCTACCATCATCTACTCAAAGATATGTCCAGAAAAGTCCCTGGTGACGCCTTTTTCACCACATTTTAGTACTACATACTAACTTACTGGTGCGTTTTACGCAGGGAATTTTCGGGAATGATCCCAGTCATCACTAGTAATGTCATCATCCCAGCAACCCCCCAGCAACCCATCCATTCCCTAAGTAAAACGCACCAGTAACGGGACCGGCCTGCTTGGGCAGCGTTCCTGCACATCGACCTACGGGGAAGTGCCGAAGTAACTTCAGAACAAGTGGGATATTTAGAATCATGTACTTAATGGAGTAATTTCTGATGTAAACCAAGGTATTTGGGACTTGTTGAAATTTCAGAACCTATAAATTTACTTCAGAATGTTTTTTTGAGAAGGATTTTTTCGAAGGCATGTACTTAAAAAGGGGTACTAAAATGGGTACTTCAGCTACCAACGACGGTGTTTTTTTTGTCTGGATGTAGCTCGTGGGGTATCCCCCTTGGGGTAGCATCAATTTCCCATGTTGAATAGGAAAATGGTCCATCCAAACAGGCACAATGACCCAAAGCTCTTGGTACATGATTCATACCTTGATGTTCCGTGTTTCATCCGTTAGGTTTGGTGATTCGATCTACTATACAATACGATGAATAGCCTGGGTAGTGTAGATCTGGATAGCGTAGAGCCTATCAGCAACCAAATCACTCGTGGGGCTACCTGCGGGTAATCAAACATGGCGGTGAAACACAGTCTTGTTCTTTCTTTTAAACAGAACAGCCATCTACAAATGGATACATATCATAGATTACCTATCCTATCAAATGGACTTTACCTAGACATACGTAGCCTATCAAGTGGACTTTCCCTACACATCCATCTAGTTAATGGTTATGAATGTTGTTTTCCCATTAAATCAGATTCCCAGTTACCCCACAGTTATGGCCCAACTAACAGTTATAAATGGGATTAGCTAACTCCTATAACTAAGGTTATCTGGTTTGTGGTATACCTACCCCCCGAATAATATGAAAGTCAGATTGGATCATCATCCCAACTATTATGGAAAATAAAAGTCATGTTCCAAACCACCAACCAATTATATATCATTATATTCCCATTTATAACTGTTAAAAGCCATACCTGCAGATCTTTGCACCCAGAAACTGTACTTTTTGTCCATGTCCTGAATGGCCAGCTTGCCTGGACCAGCCTGGCGCAGCGGACCCGAGCCACGGTCAAGTTACATGGTGTTTCCATTGGATTTAAGCAACACTCATAGGAATGCTATATGGAAATATATGAAATATGGGGCTTTGGGAATAGATTGACATATATATTGGAATGATTTCATTAACATGGACATCCTAACCAACATCATGGGATGCTTCATGGACACATATATATATATATATTATTAATTATATTGGAATATATATATATATATATATATGTACATCAATCCGCAATACGTGATAGGGTATATTCATCCCATGCCATGGTTGATCATGGTTGATGGATGACGTTCACCAAAATTGCCCAGAAAGCATCACTTTTGACCTGCGAGGTTTCAAAGGTACCATGCCTTTCAGCCTTTCAGCACAAGCAAGGGATTCACGGGCCTGGAAGAAGGACAAAATGTAGGTCAATCTCTCCAGAAAGTTCCTCATTTTTGGTCAACTGCAATCAAGAATCCCAGAGTCTAAAGTGGCAATTTAACATAACAATGCAAAATCGCCAATTAATTCGTGAAATTTCCCAAGAAAAATTGTGATTTCCCATAGTTATGTTAGTTTACCAGAGGGTAACATGTTTCCAGTCACCTGACAATGATCCACCATCTCTTCAAAACTCCCCAAAATATTTTTTAGGGCACTTCTCCTCAACGCCTTGGCCCTACAAAACAAGGCAAAGAAACAGCCGTAGATGGAGGTTTCACCAGCCTGAAACCTAAAATGGTGGGATGTCGAAGGGATAATTTCCCAATGTTTACCTAGAAAACTGGGACAGCGACACTCGACCAATCATAGAAACAAAAAACCATGCCCTGGTGCCGCAAAAAAGGACTGGAGTCCAAAAACCATGTTGATCCCTCATTTCTAGAACATATGAATCCCGCTAATATATCGTGGTTACCCATTTCTTTCCATCATTGTACTGGTTGGAAAACATAGGAAAGTCTATCGGTTGAATATTGTACTTGTTATTTACCATGTTATCAGTCCCGCATCTATAGAACATATGAATTCCGATTTCCCACTCCCAACGGCCACAAGGCTCCGGTGCTGGTTGAAGATGTGTTCACAGCGCTGGCGCATCGGCGCCTTGGCATTCGTCGTGGTGCTCTCCAGCAGCTGCACCAAGAGCTTTCGGACGAAGGCCTGAGATAGCCGTGTTGGAGACGTGGAGACTAACCATGAAAGAGAGAGAGAGAGAGAGAGATATATATATATTTATATATATATATATATCAATGGGAATTTCAGGATCCTAAAATGGAGGTACTGTACCGTATAAGGCCATATTTTGTGGTGATATTCCCTTACATAGGCCTTATATAAGCCTTATATATGGTAGGTACCTCCATTTTAGGATCCGGAAATTCCCATTGATATATGAAACGTGGAAAACAAATAGATTTGAGACCACACATAATCTGTTAACCACAAATAGATTTGAAAAACAAAAACAACTTGAACAAATGTTTAAAGTCCAAAAAGACTTCAAATTTTAATTGGTTGGGATTCATGTATTCTAATCACTTGGGCTTAGCCCAAACCCAATATATGTATATAATAACAAAAAACAATAATAATAAAATAGTAATAATCATAATTAACAATAATAGTAATGATGATAATATTGTATATATATGTCCATATATGCATATGACTTCACGTTCTGCTTCAAAGTTCAACGCCCCACACTGTCACCATGCCCGCACCTCGCGAAGCAAGGACCAGGGGACAGAACAAAGGGAGGAACCCAACAACAACCTGCAGCAGGCGCGCAGGACGCGGAGGACACAACATCCCATCCCATGGCTGGACCGTCCCCGTCAACAAAATCTGACTGGTCACTGTTTTTTGTTTGACCCCAAAATTGGATTCAAATCGGGAGTTTTCCATGAACATTTTAGCTATTTACTCATTTTTTTTTGTACCTTCTGGTGATAAAAAGGATAGCTGTTGAACATGGCCATTTAATTAAAAAAATACAGTATCTATCAGTATCTATTAAAGTTATTAGAGTTATTAAAGTTATATATACACTGTTTCTGTCATTTTTCCCAGCAGGGGATCCATGCCAGAAAAGATGGTCGCCTCTGGGAATCAGTCAGAAAAGGCTAGCTGAGTTTCCCAGCTTTTTCGACCTCCAGTCCGGGGATTTCCCCAATCCACCGGTATTTTCCATACCCATAGGATCCATGTATGGTATATATGCTAACATTTGGGGTATATTGATGGTAAATGTTGTAAATGTTACCATATATGGCAGCACCATGGATCCTATGGGATAGGATGATTCTGCCAATTGCCAAACGCCGACAGGCAGTTTCCACTCATCTTCGTGAAAAATCCCCATTCGAAATCCCAGATCAAAGTTGAATTTCCAGCAGGTTACCCTCTGGTAATTTAACATAACTATGGAAAATCACCATTTAATTCGTGAAATTTCCCATGAAAAATGGTGATGTTCCATAGTTTTTTGTACGTTTACCAGCAGGTTAAACCATGTGGGATGTCCCAGCTACGCATGATGACATATGATGCCTGGCATTACCTGGCAGTTTTAAGTCCCAGCAACTCCTCTAGGTCTGGCCATTCCGCATCACCTCTGCGGCCGTCGCCACGTCACACGAAGGCGACTGAAGAAACTTGGGGAAAACACGAAGAACTACTGAGAAATCACCAATAACTTAGGGTACCCTCTGGTAATTTGTTACATAGCTATTGAAAATACCACATTTATAGTGGATTTACCCATTAAAAATGGTGATTTTCCATAGTCATGTTAGTTTACCAGAGGGTAGAATGAGATGGGAACGCACTAGTTACATGGGAGTTCAAATAAATAAGAGTGAATTTACATCTATGACCTAGTGGAATGAGTAATGTCAGTGAGTGATGTAAGATATCGTTGGATGAGACAACACATTTTTTAGATCCCAACCAATGATTTATCCCTCAGAACTATTAAGAAATGAGTGATCTAACATTCAAAAACACCCATCACATTATAACAGACTTAGGGATAGTGATTAGATCCCAAACTATGATTCGATGGATCCCAGGTCGTTTTCGGAAACTGGGCATTTTCCAGGTTCCCTGAACGAAACGTGATCATCAGATTGAACCAGCAAGACTTATGATAAATACCAAGCATAAATGGTTATCACCAGCCAAGGCCAAAAATAACAGGCTTTAACCAAATGACTTGGGGAATGAAAGCATATTATGAGCTACAATCATGTCTGATACGTAAATTATATATATATATGTTATATAGTTACATATATGGAGGTGTCCTAAAATGGTGGTACCCCTCAATTTATATAAATCGATTTTAATGGGATTTCCCATTATCCATTTTGGGGTACTCCCATTTATGGAAAACTGTGTGTATATGATATACATAATTTCATAATATATGAATATCCTCAAAGATTGGATACTTGACACTAATGGAATCGGTGTGTGAGAAGGCTCCACAATGATAATTAATTGAGTCACTCTTCGCGCAGAAGGGCTGCTGGATCCATTCCTGCGTTCCAAGCAGGATCGTTCATGCTAGGATTGAAATTATTGGTTTTCACGGGTTCAAACACGAATAGAACTAATTCTTGAAATAAGTGCTATTTATATTATTATAATTATATATATAAATATGATATACTATATAAATAATTCAACTGCTTCAAATGAATAATTTGCAACCGTGACCCTGGTCAAAAGGTGGGTTCCACCCACAACTGCGAGGGGACACGGTTATCGCTTACAGTATCTTACAAAGAAAAATCTAGTTCCCATCCCCCTAATATCACCAGAATCCCCCTAGACATCCCCATAATTCTATCCCCATGATATCCCGATCATTGATGGTTATCAATAAACAATCAAGTTGATTTATAAACCTCATCAATTACATATAGCTACAATCAATCCTAATTAGTTAACTGAACTAAACCAACTTAGCTAAATGATTTGGGGCCCCAGATTGAACCAATACTAATTGGTGGTTTCACCCCCCTGAAAAATATTCGTCAGATTGGATCAGTACTTCAACTAATAAAACATGTTCCAAACCACCAACCAGATATATATATATATAGTTATTCCAATTATTAACCATAGATTAACCATAGATTAACCATAGATCAACCATAGTTCCACCATAGATTAACCCAGGATTTTTGCACCCTGTCCAGCACCGATTGGTACAGCACTTCGTAGCTCTTTCGGAAGGTTGCCAGCAGTTTGATGGCCACCTGGGAGGAAAACGAAAATAAGGGGCTGCGCAACGAAAAGAGACCCTCTCTGGCCCATTGGATTATGGGAAAATCTGCAAAAAACATGGATAACTTGTGGAATTTTGTGGGATACATCATCAGATATCATCAGCTTGATATGATATGACATGATATGATACTTGGGTGTGTCTGATTTTTAAGGCCTATTTTCCGGATGTCACCCTTAAAAAAATGCAATTTTCCGGGCGGAAACCTCCCACTGGTGGCCTGGCAATCCTTGGTGCTTGGCTGGCCATGCCCAGCCAGAATAGCTCAGAAAATAAGTGTACTGTATAGCTGATTGTGCACTGCCATAACATGCCTGAACTGTCCGAATTTTTTAAAAAATGCCATATTTCAGCAGGTATCAATGGTATATACAATATGTCAATATATGTCATCAATATTTATCTGTGTTCTACTCCAATATGTCCCTTGCAGTTTCATCCTTGGGCATTGTTAGGTCTGGTACCTAAACCCTCTGGTTATCAAACCTAGCTGGTTAGGAAATCCCCAGGTGGGCCAAGCACAAAATCATCTTCCAATTCCAAGCCCACTGTCCCATGGTGTCCCATTTCACTCACTAGTCTAGATATGTCTAGATATGTCTAGTAGAGTCGAGATATGTGATTTACCAAGCTAGTGACATCTGGTAAACTAACATAGCTATGGAAAATAGCATATTTATAGTTGATTTAACTATTACAAGTGGTGATTTTCAATAGTTATGTTAGTTTACCGGTAACATCTGGTAACCATCTTTAAGAAGTCCCCCAATGCACTATGTTTATCCCACTTATAACTGGGTGTACTACCCGCTGGTGATGATGATGATGATGATGATGATGATGATGATCCCCGGCCTGATGTAGCGCCAAATACACCCGAACTGCTTTCTCCACCTTGGCACCGACTTGGATCAGCATCCCAGAAGTGGATGCGACCCTGACATCAGTGGTAAACCAAAAACAACAACGAAAAAACAAAATAACTGGTTGGTGGTATACCTACCCCTCTGAAAAATATGAGTTCGTCACTTGGGATAATTATTCCCAATATATGGAAAGTCATAAAAGCCATGTTCCAAACCACCAACCCGATAAACAAACACACCTCCTGTCCATTCCTTGCCATTCTAGTTTTTCTCAGCTATCTTCATAAAACATCAGCTCTACTGACAACAAATATGGATAGGGGATTTGCATCCAGGCTATCTCAGATTACTTCATATTCAACTAATCAATGTTAGTATTCCACTTTTCAATTTAGCCAATTATCAATCATGACTATATAGACTATATAGTGTATATATAGTATAGTATATTTCTTCATCTTCATCATGTTCCACCACTCATATCCAGGCTATCCACTCAGTGCGAACACCGACGCTGGGGCCTTGGTCATCCAAGCCACGTGCGGCGTGAAGTTCCGGTCCCCTTGGAAGACGTCCAGCACGATGGCGCGCAGCATCCGGGGGATGGCCTTGCGGATGCAGGTTGCCACACGCCTCGGCGGAGAGACGCAGAGGTAGAGGTGCTGGGAAAAGCGTCAAAAAGGTCAAACAGTGGGTTTAATATGCTCAAATCATGAATAAATATGAATTAGATATCAATTAGAATGATATTTATAGACATTGATAGAGCATTGTAGAGCCTGTTGTAATTTTAGAGAAAGTATCTCTGATGGATTTTACGATTCAGAGCGGTAGACAGACCAGTTCCCATCTGCTTGGTGGTTGAGTTTCCACTGAAAAATACGAAAGTCACAAGGCGGGTCATCACATCTTTGGGCAGCAAAGATGAAAACCACGTTGCAAAGACCCACCAATACGGCACATGGATTATCACTTCATGTACATGGAATATGTCATGGGCCCAGATTATATAGTGTCATCTATCGCTCTGACACATGGCTCAAAAATCATACCTCCATGTTCTAGACCTCAGGCTTCATGGTAAAAAATAATAATAATCAATTACATCACTTACATCCTCAGTTATAACTTGGTTTGCAACTCCATCCAGCATATCCAGCTATAGTTTGTAATATGTTATAATCACATATAATCACCACATAACTACAATGTGGGCCCCCCCAGTTATAAGTTGGTTTATAAACCCCATTAACTATAGTTATAAGTACCATAAATCATAATTATTGGAGTAAACCAACTTAGCTATCGAACGGGGGCCCCACATAACTAGTCAACCTAGCTAGTTCAACTGCAACCAACTGCTCGCAACCCTTCGGGGCCACCACCTTGCGGGCACCGTTCGGGATTTTTCGAGGCACAATTCATTGACCTGACCGTTGGGAAGTCTCAGAGCATCGTTGCGGCGGTAGAACAGTAGACCTGGGCGGCCGGACAAGCTGTTGGAGGAAACACAGGACTATGTATAGCCTCTGGTTATGACTAACAGTTTGCCATGGAAAATCACCATTTTTAATAGGTAAACCCAGGTAAACCATCTATAAATGGGCCATCTATACCATCGCGATGTTAAATAACCAGAGGGTGTATATATATATTATAATTAACTGACAGGTGAACATAAGTGAACATGAACACATTAATTGTTTCAAAAATAAAGGTGAAGAAAGGCTGTAGACCAGTCTATATACCTCTGTTGCAAGGATAGAAGTGATACTCTTTGCTGTTTTCAGACTTGACAAATGCCTGTTGAAGCCCCTTTTCCAACTAGCCTGCCTACATCTGCCTACACGGCATGCAAAGGGCACACCATCAATGTCACCAATTCATGTTTTGGAAAAGAAGACCTTATCATCCTGTCTTGTTTTTTTTTACAAGAAATGTCTGTTAGATGTTGGTCGAACTTTACCACATATCAAACATTATCAAACTGTCAAACCATCCATGCCCAGGAATCATTTCTTGGGGCCCAGGAACTCAGCTGCGACAAGATGTTCCGCGGAAAGATGCGGGAACCATGCGACTCCTGGTTCTAAGAGGTTGGACTGGCTGTGTCAAGGTTTCAAGATGAATTCAATGGTTCAAAGATGTATATGTATATATATATATATTTTTTTTCAACATATATATATATATATATACACACATAACAGTCATTATTGAAACCCACCCATATCTGGTTGGTGGTTGAGCCCTACCCCTCTGAAAAATATGAAAGTCAGTTGGGATGATTATTCCCAACTGAATGAAACAATAAAAAATGTTCCAAACCACCAACCATATATATATATATATATATGAGTCATTTGTGTCAACCCCCCTACCCTCCCTCAACTATAGAATCTGTAGATATATATATATATATATAGATATATATATCATGATCTATCTAGCGCCCTCATGTATCAATCTGAAATCGCCATTCTTTGTTAAATCATCTTTTCTTGGCCCCGGGCACCACCTTCCCCCCCGGCCTCGATATAAAAGCTCAAGCGACTGGTACAGAGCCGACGCTTGAAGGAGGCCTCCGCGCCGGCACGAGTGACGCCGGCCTCCGCCGCCTGGGCGAAGAACTGGAAGTTCACCGCGTTGTACTGACGGTCCATGTCCAAAATGCCTGGCGATGGTCGGGTGAACGGATAGATGGTGATAGATGGTGAGAGGTTTATGACAATTTATGACTATGTGCCTGGGAAAATGGGGTGATTTTGGAGATATAGAGTAAGCGTACAGATTTTTATCAACCTGGAAACCTTACCGGAGTTATTCAACCATGACTCAGATCATCGCAGCGGTTTCGGATCATGATCGTTGACACACAGCAAACGTGGCTAGCTGGATATTCCCCGCACTCAATATATAGAGGTCGTAATGGGAAAATCCTGGAAAACCATGGAAACTCATGGAACATAATCTATAAATGGGGAGGTTTTCCATTGCCGCGTTTGATTGCTGGAGAATATGTGCACATTGTAGCCATGTTGGTTGATTACATGGGTGTTTCTCGAAATTGTGGTAGCCAAAAAATTGGGCACACCCCATTCCACATGACCAACAACTTGGAAGATTTTCTGGGTACCCCCTTTCGAGAACCCCATATCATTGCCAATCGTAGATAGCGCAAAACATTAATTATTTCTGTTAGCTGGCTTGTATCCCCATTGATAGCAACAGATTCACATACACCAACTAGCCATCCAAGATTGATCCAGGTCTATACCCACCCCCATATCATATCCAGAACGGCACCTCGCTCCGCAGCTGCGAGGATGCCTTTGGACGGGTTGCCTTTCACCCCGTCGTTGTATGCATCAATGTCCTCAGATGAACAAATGGTGAAATGTGCGACCAAGAACAACCACCAAAAAATCATGTGACATGTTGTATAGTTGATAAACAACATGTAGTTAATGTTATTTTGTATACTTGACTTAAAACATGTAGTTGACTGATGTCAATGTGGAAATGTACTTGCCGCTAGGGTCTGCGATTCATTGCCAAAAAGGCTGAGTCGGAGGGCCATGTTACGTTGAAAGAGTGTATACTGGACAACATATAGAGATACCCGCTTACTTGCTGGTCTCTGATCCGTGGTTGTATTGGTTGTTCTTCCATCGTCACTGATTGGGTCGTTTTGAACAGCACAAATATCATCCAACCTTTGAAACAAGTAAGTTATGACATTAGTACCTCATGTGTGATCAAGGATTCAAAAAAACACACTGTAGGCAGGGTGTAACTTTAGATTGAAACTGCAAGAGAAAGTGTTACAGCTGGCCTAATCCAAACTCAATATCTCCATCTTTTCAGGCTTCGTCGCAGGGACCCAAACCACATGATTATGGCATGTATGCCTTCTTAATTTCAAAAGGTGGTAGATGTATGGGTCATGGGTATGGGTCATGCTAGGATCCATTAGGTACCACAACTAAAATGGCAGAGGCATACGGCATACTCCATAAACAGCCGGATTTGTTTTTACGATCCTAAACAAATATAGAAAATGAAAGGCCTTCACACATCTTCGATATCCTGGTCCTGGTGATAAATGTTCAATAAATTATTGGTTCACCAAGTCCACAAAACAAATTACAGTATATATGTGATGTTCCACTTCTGCAATGTATCTTTATCCCAAGTATGTGATCTGTATTTTCATCACCCACTCTTCCAGTGTGTTTATCTATCACTTTTCCCATTTAATGTTGTCTCCCCCCCTTTAGTTCGATGATTTGTTCCAGCTCTAAACCTCCATTTATCATATATTTTCAAGGAAATGTCCTAAACAGTAAGAAATCCAAAAAGAAATCCCAAGTTGTAAACCTCCATTTAAACAAAAATCCCAAGTTTTCCCAGAAAGTCTCTGGCCACTCCCCTCCAACTTCCCAGGATCAAAGGATGGGCCGATGATCACTTCCATGACCCCGAGCTGCGGATCGTCCGTCAACTCCACGGTTCCACAGATCGCGCTGCTGGCAGCGTCCTGCACGGTGAAGCGGCTAGCCGGAAACGTTGGGGAAATGAATTTTGGGACCAGAAAAAGGTGATATATTTTATTGTATATATATAATATGTGAATGTATATATATATACACATGTATATATATATATATGTGTAATATGTGAATGTATATATATATATGTATATAAATTATGATGTCATACCCAGTAACACCAACAAAATGATACTGAATGATGCTAAATGTAGAGTTTTGATGTTGGTTTGGGCCACATAAAATATATGGCAAAATGGAACATTACTTCAAAACAACAAAGCTATAGAACCGCCCCGCCGTGGGGGTATTTGATACTGGGATGGGATTGTAGTAAACCTTGACACCGCGCTGGCCCCCTACAACCACCTACAACCACGCTCATCCCTGTCCTGTGCCGCTTCAAAAAGCTCTTCCAAGTCTTCCATGATCTTCTGCATTTTTCCTCAAATGCGATATGACTGGGTAAAGAAATGGACGCGGTAACTGGTTGGTAAATGCTGGTAGTTGAGCCAAGCCCTGAAAAAAAACATGTACACAGAACCGTCACTTTGACCTTCCTTACCATGACTAGAAGAAGATCAAGGGTCTTTGAATACCACCCTGAACCTGCCAATCATCTCTGATTCATATGCAAGGGAAGTTACTTCCCGCGGCTTCTGCGCCGGTGTAGGCAAGGGACCCCCCAAAATGGCCTGTCGCTTTGGATTGTGCCTTTAAACATACCACGTTCCTGTAGATAGGAAAATGGGTCAATACCAAGTTGCTAAAAGAGAGATCCTTGCCTGTCAACACAACCAATTCTTAAATTACCTCTGTATGTTGTATGAATTTTGGTTGGTTGCATCCCGTTGTGTCTTGGCAAAGGATATCTGTGCTCAAGTCCAAGTGGCGGTGATTGTTGGACGCTGTGCTCATCATATGATACACAAACCAATGGCGACTCCTGCGCGCTGCGCGTAGCGGCGTAGTGCGAACGTGAAGGAGTGATTTTCGCCATCCAAAAGCTGATCAACCAAAAAAAGTACAGCCTGGGGTACATTCCAGTGCAGTGAAAATCATGTCAAACAGAGAAATCACAGTCTCACTGGTTCCAGGTTACCGCAGTTTCTATCCTCATCCCAGTTGGCTCCGCGATTCATCATCCCTCTATATTGAAATGGCCATAACTGGCGACATTCTGACCCCATTTTCAGACGCACCCAAGTATCAGATCAATGTGCTGGTTGGTTAATATACATTACATCTATTATATGTATATATATATATATTATATATATATATATTATGGGGTGGTTCCTAAAATACGGGTACCCCTAAATCATCCATTTATAGCTAGGATTTTCCATCCAAACTCCATGGAAACTCCGTCCTCTCAGGGATGGATAAGTTGTCGAAGCTGTCTACCTAGAAAGGGCATCCATACCCTGGAGCCTCATCTCACTTACTAAATGGGTTCTAACCCTGGTTATAAGTGGGATATAGAGGGTATATAATTTAACATAACTATGGAACATGAACATCACAATCTGAAAAAAAGGCAAATCAACAAACTAAATGGGTGATGTTCAATAGCTATGTTAAATTACCAGAGGGTAGTTCCTTCAAGTTTTTGAAAATAATGTATCATTTTGTGTTGTTGACTGACAACACCTGGCGCACCTCATAACCACGTAAAAGGCTGAAACTACATGAAACTACTAGCATAAAATCACCTAAAGTTCATCTAAACGCCTTCACAAACTGTATAAAATCACACAAAACATCCAACATCATCCCAGTATCTCCAGCATCTCCAAGGTAAACTATCCATAAATATCTAAAACTTTCTGAAGCCACCATTTTTCCTTGTAAAAAAAAAAACTCAATTTTTTCAACGGCTTCACTAAGGTCCCCGGGTGCCCTGTGGTGTCTTCCCCGTTGTGACCGCCGCGCGGCCCGGTTGATGGCCGTGCGCATGGTCTGCGCATCGGGCGCGGCCAGCAGCGCCTCGCCGCGCTGCCAGAGGCCGAAGAGCTCGGCGCGGAGGTCGACCACGCTGGAGAAGTAGGACCTGTGGCTGGAGATAGATTCTATTGTTTAATATCTAATATTATATCCTCCCAATTATTCCCTATAGATTCCCAAGGACTGGATTTCCCAGAAAAATAGAAAATTGAATATCTGGTTGGTGGTATACCTGACCCTCTGAAAAATATGAGCTCGTCAGTTGGGATGATTGTTCCCAACTGAATGGACAAATTAAAAATGTTCCAAACCACCAACCAGAATAGTTCGAACAGGATAGAATAGGTATATACTGGGTATGTAATATATTATATAATAGTATAACTATATAGTGCTAGTTATAGATTATGGTTGATAGAATATGGTATAACAATGTTATTATATATGGAAATCAGACTTAGAATAGATATACAATGGTTCTGTACTGGGTATATATGTATAACTATATGGTGTTAATGGTTGGATTATGGTCGGTAAAATATGCCAATAATGTGATTATATCATGGGTATATTGGTATATCATAGTTAAATATATACGTGTTATGATTATATATATATATATGTTGTATTGTAAATATAATTGCTATGCATGTCTGATGGCCAGTTCTATAGCTGCAGCAGGGACCTGCAATACAGCCAGGGCACTCATAGACGGAGAACTTGTGTGCGAGTTCTGCATCATCCTTGGGTTCAACCTGACCCCACTTGTGCTGCCGGCGATGTGTTGATAGTCACGAGTTTCTGGCACGTTTCGTGTTGATAGTCCCAGACACGGGTATGTTCTGAATTCATGGTTCAAACATGTTCAAACCACAGTTGTTGGTCATCTTTGGCACTCTCTAGTACAGCAAATATGCAGCATTGGCCATCGAATTGTTTCGGTTTAAACACAGCAAATCCCTTACCCTCAATCGACCCTTCATAATAAACACCACCCAAAAACCATTTAGTAGAGTAGATATTTATATGTGTTTGGGACCAATAACCAGGGGGATGTGTCATTCGAATCCCACACTATAGCCCATTAAACAAAAACATAAAAACATGAAATCACCCTTAGAATCCCATGAAATCAACATTATGAATGGGGGATGCGGATGAAAATATATCCGCCAGTTTAGCAACTGACTATCATAATATATCAATATATCATTCCCATTATATCTTATATTATGAATGGGAATATATGATGAATATATCATCACCCTTAAGCATTCAATATATCATGAATGGGAATATATCAATGATTCCCCATGATATTCCCATTATTGATGCTTAAGATTCCTGAATTCATTCGGTACTACCTGGACTTCCGTTGGATCTACGAGTCGGCAGCCCGGCCTTCAACTGCTCCAACGCTCGTCCAACATCCTGCTGTCGTCCAGTTTCAGATGGCCAGAAATAGGATATAGCAACCCACCGAAAGATAGAACAGTAAAATCCTATAAAATCCTACTGAAATATAGTGATAATTTACTTTCCTATCTGTTTGGTTACTTTATTCCACAACACAAATACAGCAAAGGCGGATTACTTGAGGTTAAAATCCTTTTGGATCCTTTTGGGGTAAGGCAGGGGTTCTGATTTTACTTCAAAACATCTGAATCAGCTCCTGAAAGTCCTCGAAGTCCATTTTCCCAGAGGACAGGCCCTCGAACCTGGGGATCTTCGCTAATGGCTCTCTTGTCTTGCTGGCAGTTGGTGAGATATACCAAGTCCCATGACATTCATACCTTAAGTGGCTCATGCAACTTAGTAAGTGGCTTAGTTCACCCCAGGTATAGATGGACTCACCCTACTTACACTACTGGATTAACTGGGGTTATGACCTACTTACTAGCTGCGATTTTCGGGATGAAGAATCATTGATTTACAGCCCATCCTTGCAGGTTGGCACGGCCTTAGGCAGAGGACATTCAGAATCCCTGCGATCGAAGCGGGCTGGTCGTTGTTGGCTTTTCAACCCTTCGAAAGACGTATGTCAGTCAGTGGGGATTCCTCTTGCCCAGAGGTACCACCTATGGGACATTTACACAGAAGAAACCGCCAAATGTATAGCATGTATCTTCAGTATTTCCTATCTGTTCCCTATTGTTCCTTACCTAGCCGATCTTAGATATGCTACCAAAAGGACATTTGTTTGTTTGATGGACATGACCAGATCCACTTCCCACATGTTCCCAGCAATATGTTTGTTTGCTGGATTTATTTTACAGTACCAAGTATACCCATTATCTCTCATCTATTACTCATTATTTTAATCATAGTTAACCACTGAGCAAATCATAGTCAACCATTATCAACTATTAATCACAGTTCCAATGATTATTAATATTGATCATTGTTAATCACAGTTACCCTCCAGTAAACTAACATAGCTATGGCAAATGGCCCATTTATAGATGGTCTACCTAGCTACAATATGGTGATTTTCTATAGCTATGTTAAATTACCAGAGGGTAATTACAATGGTTATATCAACTGTGTTTGGAATCAAATTATTTACCATGATTATATTAACTGTAGAATCCATTTATCTCATTCATATTACCACGTTAATATTAATCATAGTTAATCACAGTTAATGACCTAGACCTAATCCCAAGATATCACCCCTTTTTTGCAACACTTCGACGAAAGTCACAAGCCATCCCAGCAACATCTGCCGCTGTACTAAGGCAGATCGACTCTTCAAGCCTCTGCATGTCGATGTGGCGAAAATGCTGCCACAACTTGTTGTGATTTCACAGGATTTAATGGGAATATATGGGAATTGAATATCTGGTTGGTGGTTTTAACCATCTTGAAAAATATGAGTTCGTCAATGGGGTTGGGATGACATCCTACAATAAAAGTCATGTTTGAAACCACCAACCAAATATAGAATGTATCACCATATGATGCCTATAAGTTCTATAAGTTATAATTTAGTTCTTTCACTGGATTCAACTCACTCTTTCATGGTGATTTGACTGGTTATGGGAATTGAAGACCGGTAGGGATAGAATGGGGACTTGATTAACAATGATGGTACCTACTGGGATTTCTTGTACAAGGTGAGGCCCCCAAAACGATAAACAGTTTGATTACAACTTGGTTAACTATGGTTTATGAAAAATACAACTATACTTCATGGGGGTTATAAACCAACCTATAACTGGGAGGGATCACCCTGTACCCTCTGGTAATCTAACATAACTATGGCAAATCACCGGTTTAATGGTGAAAGAACCTACAAACGGGAGAAACAGACCATTTTCCAGAGCTATTTCAACGGGCAAATTATGATTCACCGGTGGATGGAATGGGGTACCCAAACTGGGGGTACCAGTACCATTCTGGACACATAGACAGGTTGTGTTTCTAGTAGTAATATATGGTAATCATCCATTTTTTGGGTAGTTATTTGGATCTATTTAGATTGAATCACTTAGCTTTAGCACGGTGGTTTTTTTGACCGAGGAACAAAGTGGACAGTGTCACCTTTTGAATCACATTTCATTGGCTGTTAAGACCGTAAAAATTGTGGATCACGGACTCTGTGCCTTTAGTACATGCATTTTTTTTTAGGAATGCATGATATCTATATATATATATAAATATTATACATATTTCTATAGTAAATAACATGTTTCCCTTCCCCAAAAAACCATTGGTCCCGCTCCCCGCCTGACACCTCCGCCCGCAGACGTTGCAGCTGCTCCGCCGACGCCTCCGACGCGCCGTCGCCGCTGGTCACGGGGAGGTTGGCCAAGGGCGGCGGTTCCACCACGGGGTACACCTGACCCAGGCGACCCAGGCGACCCAGGCGCGGGAAAACCACGGGAAAACCACGGGAAACTCAAGATGGGATCGTTTTTTGTTGAGATGTCTAAATTGTTTTTGTAAATTTGCACCGGTTGATTTAAGTTGGAATGTTTGAATTATGATTTACACATGTCGCTTACATACGTACGTACGCAGACAATACCTTTTTGACAAAAAACATGTGAGTGCATGTGTATTTCAAGTGTCTCACATGCACATGGCCCCGGATCGTGTATTTACATTTTGGTACATACTAATTCTATGATTGTATATGTTTTTTGCACAGTGCGCGATGTAAACGACATCGAACAACAACAGTCCATGTACATACCCGTTTCTCATTTCCCTTCACCAGAAAAAATATTAAATCCCTTTATCCCTTGACCATTCACAAACAAATGCCCCATAGTAAATAAATCGGTTGAGAAAAATTATTAGGAAAAGGAAGGTTTAGGGACGGATTGATAACATATTATGTATGTATCTATATGAATATATATATATATATTATCTATCTGTCAGTACCTCAAGTTTCCATATCTCAAGAAACTAATGGTTTCGCAAAGTATCCCATTTTCATGGTCAAAATCAAGTTATCAGTTTTCGTTTGGTCGCATTGGCGGCGGTTTTTGGAAACGTTATTTTCCTACTGTTTCATTTTGATATGCGCACATTGGTACGGGATATGATATATGTAAATAATTGTATATATATATATATATACATATTTACAATGATGTGGTTTCGAAAGGTTAGCATACCATTTGTTCCTCAAGTTAGTTTATAGGTTGTTCCGAGGTTTCCAATGTTTTTTTTTGTAGGTTTTCTTTGTGTGTCCCCAGGTTTCCAGAGGTTTTTCGTGGTTTTTCTCTAGGTTTCCATGGGTTTACCGTCCTAAATTCTCCACAGAAAGGCCTCGTAGTTCCGCTCAAAGCTGGTGCCACTGTGATCCATCAAGGCTTTACGCTGGGCATCATAGCGGCGCGCCTGCTCCTGTGAGTCGACTGAGCACCATCCCAGGAATGGAACATATTACACAATCAATATTTATATATATATATATATTTATTTATTTAGTTATAATTATACATATATATATATATACACATATACAGTATATATATATATATATATGCTAACCCTCCCCCTGAAACCTACCGGTTTCGATTTTTGTGTTTTACAACAATGTTTGTCGGTTTTTTGCCTTCAAAAGCAGCCAGCATTTTTTTCATTCGTTTGAAGACTTTCGCTGCTTGAACATGATGAGTCATGATGCTTCATGTGTAGATACAATGACATATTTTGATCGTATTTGCGTTTTCGACTACCGTATGGTGTTCCCAACAAAGGGTTTCAATTCAAACATTGAAAGATTGCAAAAGGCACTGTGGCCAAATGTCAATTTTAAGCTTTACATTGTTTTTTCCAATGTTGTTGTTCCTTCTTGTGACACATGAAATGTTTGATTTTGTATGCTGTCAGATCTTGCAGGTATATTATTTGATGGTTCAAAGTTTTGATGCGGTGCTGTTGAATGACTCGCAGACAAGATGGTTGGCTCCAGATCACATTTTTTAAAGCTGCACATCCGCTTGGAGATGAGCAGGTTCATAAGGACATGCGCTTGGAGATACACGCTACCTAGCTGCTTCCTAATGTTCTCTTGTCTGAGTCTTTAGTGTAAAACAAAAACTCATGCCTTGTTCACCAGACGGCTTGTATATTTAAGATGGCTAATAATCTGATCACATGCCATTGGCTCATCAGCAGAACCATGGTCAAATGTCATGCCAGGCTCACAAGAAGAAGACGAAGCATCCTCATCATCAGATGCCATAGGAGCATCAACACCATTCATATCTTCAATGCCGTGTCCCTCGAGTTGACGACGTAACATGGCTTTCTCGTTTGTCAGGCCGTCAATGAGTCTCTTGTGGTGATCAATCTGAATGTTTGCCTTCTGGAGCTCCGAAGATGTATGGCATAAGGCACTGAAGATGCCCTCAAAGTCGTGCTTTAAGGTTTGCACTTCGGCGGTTTTCTCCTTCAGCTTGGCCTTGGCAACTTCAAGATCCATGGTAAAATCTCGTGGTGGGGAACATGCTGCCTTGGGAGCCTCATCTGATGAGTCGTCCTGAGGATGACGAGTCCGAGGATGACTTCTTGTCTTCTGGCATCTTGCCTTCCAGCTTCCTATCTTCTAAGGCCAACTGCTGAGCACTCCTTTTGGGATTGGCCGGGAGGGTCTCAAGCCGTCTTTGCGCCTCCACATTCCACCCACCACTGCCGCCGGGCTGGAGTCGAAGTTGCCGTTGAATGGTCCCCATCATGGTGGTCACATCCTTCTTCTGGACAGGTTGTCGGGTCGGATGTGCCACCAGGTTGGTTGGTTGGTTGGTTGGTTGGTTGGTTGGTTGGTTGGTTGGTTGGTTCGAAGTCCAAAGGACGAATTGGGGCGCTCCAACAGGCAGCAACAGCATCCAATCATGGAATAGCAGAGACCCCAACATGGAGTCTGCAGGACCCTTACCTCAGTAAAAGGCCCAAGCAGCTTTATGCCGCCTGCAGCAGTTTGATTCATTCCTTCCAGAATAACCGCGCTCGCCGAACTAGTTCCTGTGCAAACAAGGCCATCGGCATGTAGCCAGGACGGCTTGGATGAATGTCAAGTATGGTTCAATCAAGCCCCTGCGGGAAAGAAACAAGACAGGGCCTTCGGACATCTACCAAACCAGCACCAGGGTTCCTGCCGCAATCTTGTCCAGCACCCCCTGTGTAGATGGCCGCGTCATTGTAATCCTGATGCCTGGTTCATTCTGGATGCCCAAGGTCATCACAGCCATCCCATTTTGCAGCTTCACCGTTCCCTCGACATTGAAGTCGGTAGTAGAGAATGCCATGATAGAAAGAGAGGAAGGAGTGGATGCGCTGGTTGCTGAAAGCAAAACGCGGCACTGGAGAAGCGAGAAAGGAAGTACGGCACACAGACCGGAAGAGATGACAACGTAAATGCAGGAATGCGTTCAGAACGCATTCTTTCCCTAGTCTTTGGGGAATCTTAGATTTAAAACCAAGAATCAAGAACTAAGATTTGCTCAGGGGTCTTTGGGAAATCTTAGATTTAAAACTAAGAACTAAGACTTGCTCAGGAGTCTTTGGGGAATCTTAGTTCTTGGTTCTTGGTTTTGGTTCGGAAATTCTAAGATTTGTTCAGGAGTCCTGGGGGAATCTTAGTTCTTGGTTCTTGGTTTTGGTTCGGAGTTCCAAGATTTGTTCAGGAGTCCTGGGGTTTTAGCAGAGAATGCATTCTGAATGCATTCTTCCCAGAATGCTATCACTGAAGTTAAGTTCAATCAGTCTCAATAGCATACTTATAATAGCATACTTATTACACTATTAGAATGAATATATATATATATATATCATACCCTTAGCGTGTATGTAAGGTAACCCCCTTTTGACCCAGCCATCTGATGAATATGTCAAAAAGGTAGGTTCAGGGGGGGTACCAAACAAATATACAAATATATATAATCATGTTCACACGCAATGCTTGTTGAATCTCTTCTGGTTTCTGAAAGAAAACTAGGCAGGAACCAATCATCATCAATATGCAGTATGTTCTAGAGATTTCCCATGTATGCAGTAACTCCCCTGTGTAAATCACAATAATCTTCATGGCAGCTCAAGATTAGCGTTGACTACTTGAAGGGATTCCGCGAGCTCAAACCAAGGACAACTTTCTGTCCCCATAATTGGGCCATTGGGGACCATTTTAAATAGACCAAGCTATGTTAAAATTGCCATTGAAGAGGATAATTATACATCATATTCAGACCCAACTGAAGAAACTTTGCAGCCGGCCAGTGAATTACATTATATAGTTATACATTTTGTTTCCCTCCTCAAATATGATGTTCAATGGGTCAGCTCCACATTTTGAAAAAAGCCCAGTTGATTCAGTAGGGTGTTGCTGGGGTCACTCCAGGTGTCGCTGGTATGCCCCGGAGATTCCCATGATATCTCCAGGCTTTGTACAATGTGAGGCCCCCCGAGTTATGTTTGTTGGTTTATAAGCCCCAGTAACTATAGTTATAAGTACCATAAACCACAGTTATTGGAGTTATAAACAATTGTACCCATTTGTATCCCTTAGTATCCTGAGTTCTTCCCCCAAGATGCCACCGAAATCGATGTGTCTGTCTGAAAAAACCGCCCAAGATCCACCAAGAATTGGGAACCTGCTTCCAAGAAGAACAAGAACTGGGAACCCCGAAATTGGAATGTTTATTCATGTTTATTGTGAATGCTGAATGCTTCCATCATAAAATGGCAATATAACTGGTGGATACAGAGTGAGTAACCATTTTCAAACACACACACACAGAGCAGGTTCAGCTTCCCACAAAGTGCCAAGCAAAGTTGAGCAAAGCACTCCACTTTTTGAGCTGAAGATTTGTCAGCATGGTCTGTCTCGCAGTTGAAGAAAGGGATCGCCCAGGGACATCATGACAATCACGCAACGTAGTTACTGTACATAGGTATAATATGTATACTATTTGAATATATTTTAATAGTCTGTACATGTTTTCGTCAGCGGTACTCTTTGATACTGCATAAGCTCCGTGTCCGTAACTGTATCCTCAGGCAAATCATTCATCACTCATCGGCAAGAAAACTACAAATACAGGATCTGATCTGCAACTGCAGAGTTGACCTCACCTTTGTTTGGATCACCCCAAGACACGATTGAACCATCGACTAAGACAGCAGCAAAAGCACCTGAAGATCCCCCACCGAGGTGGCGAGTGGAGTGAATGAGTTGCACATTCCTCAACTGATGTTGAACTGCAGAGCTGTTGGCACCATCTGTTTGATCACCCCACGTAACAACTGACCCATCGGCCAAAATGGCAGAAAATGCATCAAGAGTGGCACGAATTTGTTGCACATTCCTCAACTGATGTTGAACTGCAGAGCTGTCACCACCACTTTCTTGATCGCCCCACGTAACAACTGACCCATCGGCCAAAATGGCAGCAAATGCATCAAGAGTGGCATGAATTTCTTTCACGTTCCTCAACTGATGTTGAACTGCAGAGCTGTCACTACCATGGCTCCGACTGCCCCAGGTAACAACAGACCCATCGGTCAAGATGGCAGCAAATGCTCTAAAACTTGCTTGAATTTGTTGCACGTTCCTCAACTGATGCTGAACTGCAGAGCTGTCACCACCATCTGTTTGATAGCCCCACGTAACAACTGACCCATCGGTCAAGATGGCAGCAAATGCTGCAGAACTGGCCTGAATCTGTTGCACGTTCCTCAACTGATGTTGAACTGCAGAGCTGTCACCACCATCTGTTTGATCGCCCCACGTAACAACTGACCCATCGGCCAAAATTGCAGCAAATGCATCAAGGGTGGCATGAATCTCTTTCACATTCCTCAGCTGATGTTGAACTGTAGAACAGTCACCACTCTCTTGATTGCCCCACGTAACAACTGACCCATCGGCCAAAATGGCAGCAAATGCATCAGCAGTGGCCTGAATTTGTTGCACATTTCTCAACTGACCTCGAACTTCAGAGCTGTCGCCACCAAAACTTGAATCTCCCCAAGTAACAACTGACCCATCGGCCAATATGGCAGCAAATGCAGCACTTGTGGCCTGAATTTGTTGCACGTTTCTCAACTGACCTCGAACTGCGGAGCTGTCGCCACCAAAACTTGAATCTCCCCAAGTCACAACTCTGTCACCTCCACAGCACCACATGGCAAAAGCGTAGCATGATGCTGCCAGCTTTGGTTGCTGGGCAATGGCTGTTAGGTGCTCTCCGTCTTGAATCGCAGATGGCAAAGTCTCCATAAGGTCGGTCAGCATACGTCCTTCTTCTGTAACCAGTCTCAGGAACCCCTGTCCGAAAGATTCCTGGGCAAGAATTTTAAGGTCGCTGACTGTAGAGCTTTGCGGAAGCAACAGGGTTTTGCAACAACCACTCGGCAAAGAAACATGTACAGCAAGCATTCTTTTTGACCGGAGAAATAATTATTCTCAAACTAGATCTGAAAGGTTCCGATCATTCCATCCAAAGTTGTACAAGTGAATTGGGTGTTACATTGTCAAGTAGGAATGAGTTCCAATCCATCCAAAGTTATACAACTGAATTGGGTGTTACATGGTCAAGAAGGAACGAGTTCTACTTCATGCAAAGTTATACAACTGATTTGGGTGTTGCATTGTCAAGCAGGAATGAGAAAATCGAAAACTTTACCAAACCCAGCAACCAGCTCTCTAAATCTTGAGCCAGTCGCTGAACGGTAAAGACAAGCCATTCTTTCCAATATCAGCAATGGGAATGTTTCCAAGGAAATTTCACACTATTCATCTAATTCTTCGAATTGGTGGGACATGTCATAGGATTTGTGCTATATTTGATATAGGACAAACGCGCATGGAAAAGCCGTTTCAGCCGTTTCAACTGCTCCAGCAGCTGGGAAGCGAACAAAAAAACAAACCGAGTTTTCAGCTGGGAAAATCATCGAACTAAATGGTGGGTGGTCCTTTTTACCGGAGGTTTTTTTTTAGTTCATGGAGATGAACATGGGGGAATCATAAAGGGTATGTATGTATTAGTGTGATTCCCAAAGTCCAGAATGAATCTATATACCCTCTGGTTATGACTAACATAGCCATGGTATAAATGGCCCATAGAAATAGATGGTTTACCGAACTTAAAAATGGTGATTTTCCATGGCTATGTCAAATAACCAGAGGGTATATCTATATGTTTGGATATGTATTTCTCTATTGCCCTATTGTTGATTTGTTGATGATTAATTTAGTTGGCACATCATCTGCACATGTGTAATTATCCATGGCTATGCTAAGTTACCAAATAAGGCTACTCCAAAATCCACTGGTTAATCATCATGTTCCCTCCCCGGTGTACCCCAGTTTCATATACAGTATATATATATTTATATGTATACATATCACAGTGTAATATATATATATATATATACAGCCAAATATCAGATCAAGTTGGGTATCGGTATATCCCATCAATATTCCCATGAAAAAGTTGGTACTGTACATTCCCCTGAAATATCCCCAAAAACCCTTCGGTGAATCCATCATGTTTCCCATTTTTTGGCACTATATGAATTTCACCATGAATTTCACCATGTTATCCGTATATCAAGTTGGTCATATCATGTTATCCACCTAGTATAATATAATATATACTGTATATCCCCCAATTTCATGTTTTAACTGCATTCATTTCCTGATCCTGTGTTTGTTGCTTCAAACGATGCGGTTGCCGAACGTTTTTTCCGCACCCGGCCCCTCCCTGCGAACGGCCCTGGTCCTCCTCTAGGAAAAGCCGTTGCTTCTCGCGCTCGGAGCAAAATCCTCGCATCCGGGCACGTTGAACAGGGTGGTCACCAAACTTCAGACTTAAGCTACACATGGGATTTTAAAATGGTCATTGGACCATGAAAAAATCGGGATTTCACCAAGAAAAATATGGGAATAGGATCGGAATATCATGAGAATATCATGGGAATATGAAATTAACAGCTAAACCATCAATAAATATGCCATACTCTCTGGTAATTTATCAGTTTGCTATGAAAAAATGACTCATTTATAGATTACTTACCTTTGAAAGATAGTGATGTTCAATAGCTATGTAACTTACCAAAGGGTATTGAAACCACCAAATCCAGTGCTCACTGGTATTCCCTTCAACAACGTTTCTACATAAGATATAGTGATTCTGCTCATGGTTTATCCCATGATATCCCAGAAATCCTACTATCTTCCTAATATATCATATTAACAGGCGAAAATCTAGGACTGACAACGACTTACCCTCCTGTAATCAAACGTGGCAATAGCAAATGACCAAGGTAAATATCGGTAAAACATGGGTAAAACATCCATCAAAGGATCATTTTCCAGAGCTACGTTCACTTGTAACAATTATACAATAAATCAACCAGTTAAATCCAGGACTGCTGGCCAGAAAAAACAAGTAAACTATATATTCTCCATATGACTGGTTAGCAGTCCTTCATGGCCTTTGAAAACTGTCATCTTCATACACACATGTATATATATATATGTTATATATATATATATATATGTGAATTTCAATTGTCACCCAATGTGCCCCATTCTATAGAGGTACCTGGGTTCCACCATATGGGTGCACACAAATAATCACTATAAAATCAGGAAAAATAAGATTGCAAGAAATACGTCTCTATAAAATCAAGAAAAACAGAGCACCACATAGTTACAAATGCCTGCTTGTAAAAACAAAATCTCTATAAAATCTAAGAACAAGGTTAGAGTTGGAACACCTTTTTCCCCTTAGAGTATCTTAAAGTCAGCCACCTGGCCCACTATAAAATCAGAATTTTCAAAATGGTTGTTTTACAAAGTCTATTTAAACATGTGGATGCTCAATATTGGGGAACCTGGTTTATGATTTTATAGTGGAGCTGTTTGGCAGGCATGACGATATAAGGTGGACTTGGATTTTTGATTTTATAGTGGGTTCAAAATGCATCACAATGCGCTCATCCAGTATCATTCAGTGCTGTTTGACCTGAACACCTCCGACATAAAATATTAATTGGATGCGGCGATTGCGTATACCACCGAATTTGTATCAAAACCCCCCCTTCTATAAAATCATAATCCATGGGCCAACAAATCAGAACCATGCCAAACATAGCCTCTCTATAAAATCAGGTTCCTGGGTCCCCCGGAATTGGTCATAAGCCACATGTTGGCTTACAAATGGTTTACATATAGCCTTCTATAAAAAATCAGTATCTTTTTTTTCTCGTATTTGTTTGACCACCTTGTGTACACACCTGGGCTGACTAAAATTATCGTTCTAAACGATACTTGGGTATACCCAGTCTATAGAGGAAATGTAAAGGAGTGATATATATATATAAACCAGTTGTATCATGCTATATTCCATTATCGCCGAAACTCCCCAATGGAAGTCTGAGAACATCAACCAACTAATGGACCATTTGCATCCATTTGCCATAGCTATGTTAAACTACCGAAGGGTAACAAACATCACTTTTAATTTCCCCATTCGACATCATTCTTCATCTCACCATCTCCAGGACTGGCAAATGACTGCCGTGCCACTGGGCGCATGGTACAAGGCCACACCCATGGTGGAGACCACATCACTACCTGAGCCGCACGGCAAATTTGGGGACTGGTTGATTGGTTGGTTGGTTGGTTGGTTGGTTGGTTATATAAGTTATGTGGTTACCTTTGTTGATTCTTGCCACTTGATTCTTCTTAAAACCATGAAATTGCACACCGAAATTGTACCATCGGGTATACAACCCCAACAATGGGTATACCCTCTGGTAAACAAACATAGCTATTGAAAATGGCCATTATATAGTTGATTTACCCATTAAAAACGGTGATTTTCCACAGGGTATCCCTTGCTGTTGGGAAGTACCCAGTTGCCCGGCTCCAACTGGGCATCAGATAGCTCACCTTCCAGCAGCCACGTTGCGTGCCCATGCTTTTCCAGTGATGGGACACACCAACCAGGAAGCCTGACTCCGAAGAGAACCGTCAGGTACCCTTCACACACAATGGGGGTTAAAATCACTGACTATGTGGATGTGCATCCCACTTAGAAAGTGGTTTATAATCCATAAATAGGCCATATAAACCCATGATAAGTTTGAGGATATTCCATATCTAACTGGTGGTCTCTCACCCATTTACTAAGTGGGATGCACATCCAAGTACCATGGCGGGTGTTTTGGTCTACCACCAAATGACCAAGTTCCCCCTTGTGGCTGAATCAATTCAGCCACAACAGGTTGAAGCAAACCTGGTTTCATCCATAAGAATTGGTATAACTATGACAATGATTGGAAATCCAACCAAACATGGTCTATACAAACTAGCATTGGTGATCAAAGCATCTAGAGCTACTGAACACATAACCAATAGAGCATCGTCCCACTTAGAAACTGTTTCATGACCCCAGTTAAACAAGTCCCCCGACTGGCTTCATTTATAGCCAGGTTTCTTTTCCCACGGATATTCCCATAGATTATCCCATCACAGCGGTAGGTTCATCTCCCAAAATACCGGTAGGTTGTGATCCTTCCCCATCTATATCCCATCATTGACTACCCATCATAATTCCCGATCCGCAAAGTTTCATTGAAGATATACCCATCATTCCTTGTGGAAATCGCTACCGGCTGGTACCCACGGCACTGAACAAAAATTGCTTTGTTTCATCCCCATGAGCTAGTTCGATTTGAAAAAACCCAGTTTCCAACAGTGAAATCGGAGGTTTTTGTACTATCTTTGCTCTCAAAAATCAACTATAAATCCAGAGTTGATATACACTATACATATGTATATATATATATATTAATATATATATATATGATTTATATTATATAGCTATAAGCCTATAAGCCCAGTATCATAAACCAACTATCTTAGCTCTCATAAATCAACTTCATAAATCCCACCATTTCCCATTTGGGTCTCGGAGGCCATCGTCCAAAGCCATATTAGATAAATCATGTTTTTTAATGGTTCATATAGATCTGTTCCATATTAAACTATCCTAGATAGCTATCTGATTGGGAACTATTATGTATATATATATATAATTATATATATATCCTATAGAAATCAACTAGAAATCACGATGAACATCCACATGTCTGTTGCTTAAATTACCATGTTCCGATGGTTTTTCCGGGCAACCAACGGATGAACCCGTGACCTGGTATTACCAGCAGTCCAGCTCCTCATCCGTCAAAGGCGGTTCACGTGGAACCAGCCGCCCCGTGGACACCTTGTGAGGCTCGCGCTGCAGTGGTGAAGCTGCGGAAAGTTCAGAACCACGGTGTAAGCCAGGTATCTATCTATTTGTATAGTGTGTGTGTATGTGTATATATATAAATATATATATATATATATGAGATCTGTATACATATGTATTACTTATTTTAAATGTATATATACCTATAGTCTTATAGCTGTCTGTTATCTATAGTTATCTGTATTTAGTATTATTTATATAGTCCCTATCTAACCACTGTACATCTATGTGTTTTTTGCATGTCTAAACATAAGATCTTTTCAGGAGTAGATGTTTCTATTGGGTACTGTACCCCTTCGTTATGTTTTTTCCACGTTTCTGATGATTTTGGATACCCCCATTTTTTAGGAAATCACCATCCCATGATTATCCAATGATATCTCCATTGGAAATTCCATTAAAATCCCAATGTTTGTTGGTGAGAACCAAAAAAAAATCACCCACAAACATTTATTACCATTCATATTCCACTGATATCCCATTCAAAAATTTTGGGGTATCCCAATCTAGAAGAATTATGGCCAAATTGATGAACTAACCATTGATTAACCATGATTAACCATTGATTAACCATCAAATTGTGAATTTACCCATTGAAAATGGTGGATCTTTTCATCATTCTTTCTATGTTTACCAGAGGCTATGGCCCATCTAAACCTCCCTAATTACCGCTAAACTTCTGCACGCTCTGGTCACCACGTCCGTTGCACCAAAAAAAGGTCCGCCTCCAGGCGCCATTTTCGGATGCGTTCCAGCGCGTCGTGGCTCAGCTTTGGACCTGAAGCTGGGAGTTCCTGGGGATTGAACTGGCAAACAGCTGGGAATTTGAACAGCAAACCATGGGGGTTTTCACGTTTTCAAACCATGGAAATTTGAAATCTAAGCAACAAACACTTTAACCTCTGGTTATGACTAATATAGCCATGGTATAGATGGCCCATAGAAAAAGATGGTTTACTTTAAAAAAAATGGTGATTGTCCATGGCTATGTTAAATAACCAGATGGTAACTATCAAACATCATCAAAAAAAGAAAATAGATTTTTTTTTATGACGATCACTGATAGCTACCATCTGGTGCAAACACTATCAAACATTATCAGTGCACTAGTGATGGATATATTTATAGCTAACTGATATGACGATCGCTATTGCAGCGTATATGATATAGATCCATGTAGCTTCCTCGAATCGTCGCCCATATCAGATTATTGACCAAATGGCTGCGTGGATACATGTATATATATATATATCCTTACTTTTGTATATATATAATGTGTATGTGTATATATATATATATATATTCAATATATATATATATATATATATTCAATATATATATATATATTGTATATATATACACATACATATTAGATATACATATAATACATATAACCGTATAGATATAGCACAGATAACATGATGGATCTATACATAATCATACATGTATACAAACATATCCAATTCAAGTCCATTGATATCTCAATTTCATCTTGGTCTGGCCACAAACTTCCCACAGCTTCCCCTCCTTCGCACCTTCCACCGGCTGTCCCTTCACCAGCACCGGGCCCGCGCCCGCACTGCGTTCACCGACTCTGCGGTGGTTGTCCAACTTACGCTGCTGCGCCAGCTCCTGGATGATTTGCGAACTGGAGAACAATCCATTTACCCTCTGGTGAACTAACATAGCAATGGAAAATGGCTATTTATAGTGGATTTTCCCATTAAGAATGGTGATTTTCCATTGCTATGTTAGTTCACCAGAGGGTACTAGGTCTAACATAGATGATTGACCTACAAGTGGTGATCGCGATGTGATCGTGATGTGACTATGTTGAATTACCAGAAGGTAAATACATTGATATAGATATGAGACAATTCTATACACAGTATGTTTAGCAATATGTAAATATATGTTGTAGAGTGAACACTCTCCAAAAGAATTGAGTCTAAAGTGAAAAAAACACATAGCCAACAAATGCTGGTTGGTGGTATACCTACCCCTCTGAAAAATATGACTTCGTCAGTTGGGATGATGAAATTCCGAATATATGAAAAGTCATAATCCAGCCATGTCCCAAATCACCAACCAGGCCAACAAATGGTATCAAGCACATGGGATGTTGTAGGGTGACTTCTTTACCGGCCTGGGCCTTCAGCCAAAGCTAGAAGTGAGGTGTATGCAGACCAAATGACCAAAAGAAAGGCTGATGGAATGGTGCTAGCTCACGTTGGTTTGTCATAAGAACTGAAAACAACTCAATCATAAGAAGTGAATATACATGTGTATATAGGATTATGTATAATAGTATAATATAATATAATATATCATACATACTAGTTACTAGCATACATATATTTATAGAAACCTAATCTGGAGAACATATATTTTGCTCCACTCTCCAAGCGTCGTCCGTCGCCCTCCAAAAACATTGCCACCTTCAGCAAGGCTTTCCGCAGACCGAAGGACAGCTGGAAGGGAGGTCCTCTGAGACCATTGGGAAAACGATGGGAAAATCATGGGAAAGTGATGGGAACATGGTGATCAACCCCTCCAGGTCCTCATCTACATGGCAATGTAAATAGGGAAAATCTATGAACATATATGGGAACATAATGATAATGCATTGGGATTTAGGGGTGCTTTATTGCTTTATGTTCAGACAAAGCCAATTCATCCTGGGTGAATTGTAGTAATTCAGTACCATCTGGTTATTTAACATAGCCATGGAAAATCACCATGTTTAATAGGTAAACAATCTATTTCTATGGGCCATCTATACCATAGCTATGTTAGTCATAACCAGAGGGTAACCTAAAAATATCAGCCATTTGGAGATGGTTCCCCGAATCCTAACCTGGACATTCCAGTCTGCCAGTGACGTCACGACGTGAGGTCCTGTATTAATGATTCATCCATATAGCAGTTGCAGTATAATCTGGTTGGTGGTTGAAGGATGACATCCCAGATATGAAATGGAAAATAAAAGGCATGTTTGAAACCACCAACCAGTAATTATTGGCTCTGCTGCAGCCTGCAACAAGATGCAGGATTATCCATACAAACCGAATATATCAAATGATCCATATACTGGTACTTCTGCAGGTGTCATGACTTTACCTCCCCATCTTTTCCTAACCCCCACCAACTCCACTTAGGATTCAAAATTCTTACTTTCCATTTATTTCAAACAAAATCCCTAGTATCTAATTTACAAAAAAAACAATACTTGGTATCTTTAAGATCTTCCCCAACTTAAATATAACACATATATGGATCCATATGGATCCCGTATGGATCCCTTCCTTCACCCCGTCGTGTCCCGTTGCCGTTGCCGTTCCCCCGCGTCCTGAGAGATCCTCGTCGCTGACTTCGCAGAGCACGCGGCCATCGACCGCCTCGGCGCGGAATTTGTCGATCACCGCGGGATCCAGCTGCAGCGTCTCCAGGAAGTCGCAAACCTGGCCATTTGTCGAAGCCCGGTGATGAAAATGCAGATATCCCCAAAATGTAAGGCGGAATATCCCCACAACATATGGCCTTATATATATGGTACGTTTACGTACCTCCATGTATTGGATCCTGAATGTCCCATAAAAAGAAAAATAAGCTGATTGAAAGGAAGTATAGTGATTTAAATCGTGTAATAGATGGCAATGTTGGGCTTATACATGGCCGGTATACGATAATACTAAAATAATGATGGAATTATTTATCCATATTTATTATTTATCCATGGTTATTGTGAATGGTGTGATATGTCTGAAAAATGGGGGATGCCCGGATTTATGGAAATGTTCATGAGGAAAAATGAGGCTTTAAACAATGGGATTTCATGGGGGACCAAGTTTTGAGACGTACATAGGCGTACCCAAATGAAGTGACGATAGATTAATGTCCGGTCAGATCATAATAAATCCGAAATCTGGTATGGTGTCAGCGCTATCTGTGTGTAGCCGTCATCCCAGTTACCTTTTACCTAATAAGGTCCTCATCGATATCCGTGGATGGATTCGAGGAAAACGTGCTGGAAAACATGTGTTCGTTTTGCCAATCAACTGATCGGGAGTTGTAGGGAATTCCTGTAAATTACATTCTCCCCACAAACCAACTCTGGACAATCTCAAACGTTGATATCCCCGTTTCATACCATGGTTTGAAGCTCCTTTTCCCCGTGATCATTGGCAACATATTCTCCATTTGAGACAAATACACAAGTGATACAAACCATAAAATGAACCATGTGTGTTACTGTTTGTTTTATAAACCAAAATACCCTCTGGTAATTTAACATATAGCTATTGAAATTTGCCATTTATAGCTGAATTTACGCATTAAAAATTGTGATTTTCCATAATTATGTTAGTTTACCAGAAGGTATATGTTTTATATTGTTCAATGTAATCCCCGAAGTAATATCAACCAAGAGGGGTGTCTTGCAGCCACTGCTTTTTTTCTTCATACAAGGTGAGGACGGTGAGGCCCCACAGTCATGTTATATCCCCCTAAGTCCATCAAGCCACTAGTTCACCAAGTTATTTGCATCAACTTAGCTATAAGTCAGCTATATGAATCCCATGAAATCTCCTTTTGGCCAGGTTGAACGTATAACTAGGACCTATGAAATCTCCTTTTGTGGCCAGGTTGAACGTATAACTAGGACCTATGAAATCTCCTTTTGTGGCCAGGTTCCTATAGTTTCTGGGGACCTCAACTTGTAACAACCCTATCTGGCACCGTCTACAACCACCCCAGTTGGGCCTGATCCACCGTCCACTCACTAATCGCCGGTCGGCTGCGAAGCCGGAACGCCACCGCCATGTTGGGCAATGACGGCAATGGCAGACGCGTCCAAGGGGAAGTGCTCGAAACAGCTGCAGGTCACGTTTGGGTGGGGTCAATCAGACCTGCAAAACCAAGGGGGATTAACATGTAGGAAACCATCCCGTTTTGAAAAGGGAACCATATATCCTGACCCTTCTTTTGGTGTTTTTTTAAAACGTTTTTTGAGTATCCAAGTTTGATCATTATTGAGGGCAAGGAATGGTTATAGAATAACATGTCTGGCCTTTGGATTTGTCTGAGATCGGGTAGCTCAAAACCTCATGGTTGATCCTCAATGTAATATCATAGGTCATACATTCCCCATGTTTGGTCGCCATGTTGGGCTATCCTGCATTCTTGAACATATGCTGAATCATGTGTAGAACCATCATAAACCATTATCTTGAACCTTGAACCTTCCCAAAAAAGTGCGGGGTGACAAGCGTCTTTGTTTCACAAAAAATATGTTGTCTGGTCCATTTTCCCTTCATAACCAAGCCAGCATAAGGTGACCCACAAATCAACTTTGGGCTCATTGATGACAACCACACCACAGGGCCAATCTTCCAATCTTGGACACGACGGGGGTTATCCCATTGTGTTTCGGCTGCTAAAAAAATCCCGATTTACAGCCACTATAATGACTACAAGGTTAGGCCCCCAAGTTATAAGCTAGTCTATATTGTCTATAAAATATAAACCTATTGACAAGTTCCTTATATCCCCCTAATCAACCCTAGTCAGCCAAGTGAACAAAGTCAACCTAGCAGCTATGGTTTGGGGGCCTCACCTTGTAGGGTTGGTTGAACCCCCACAAGGTGGTGCCCCCAAAATAACTAAGTTGGTTTATAACTTCAATTTCACTATGGTTTATGGATGTTCATGGTAGATATATCTGTACTTACTATGGTTTATAAACCAAATTACAACTAGGGAGGTACCACCTTGCCATGGAATTTGCCCTTTCCCATCCGCGGTTGCACCTAGGTCTTTGATGAGGCGTGTCTCCCCCGCCGGAACGGCCATAACACATACGCCCTGGGACGTTCCAAATTGGGGGGATTCATTTGGAGTAACAAAAACGCAGGGTTGTTCAAGGTGGTGTCCCCGTTCGGAATCGCTAAGTTGGTGCAAATAACTCCAATGTCAATATGGTTTATAGGTAATTTGTCTATGGTTAATGAGCTTATAACCAATTCATAACTGGGGGGGCACCAACTTGTTGTAAGATGTTGTAAGAATATATTATATGTACACTGTATAATCCCTTCTCCCTATTACTAACCCCAGTTTATTTGTTTTGGGACATTTCAGATTGGTCAATTTGACCTTTAATTGGTCATTTGAAGGTTCTACCCCCTTAATAATAAAAACTACTTAAGCCCGGGGTGTTTTTTTTTATTATTGGGGTCCGTTTGTTAAAATCTAAAAAACTGTTTTGGTTTTAATTAAGGTTTTAAAATCAATATTAGGGAAAAGCTTCGAAATCCAATGTTTGGTAATATTCTAATTAGATTATAAAAGGGAGTTTAATTGATTTTGAAATCAACATTTTTAGTTTGTTTAATTAAGGCTTTTAATTTAATATTGGGAGCCAGCTTCTCCCCCGAATATAAAATACCCCTAATAATAAAAACTACCCCTAGGTTTTATCATTCGGGTGGACGTTTAATATTAGGGCGAAGGGATTATTAATACATAAATATGATGTTATGTAATATATATATATAATATACATATACATAGATTGTATACATAGACATAGCCAACAAAAAATGACATGTGCTGGGGATTGAAATGATGTATGTGTATATATATATATATAATGTAACAATGTAATCCCCCCCAGAAAGATTCAGAACTGTTGAACAGGTTGCACGGGCGCACGTAGAAACTACCAGCTACATCTTGACCACACTGCGTTGACGGAAATGGAAGGGCAAGGAATTTTGAACCAACCAACACAGCCTTCAAAACACATGGGTGTGTCTGAAAATGTTGTGTACCCCTTTTTACCCAATGGTTTTGCTGATCATCATCCCGTTTTTAAATGGCTATTTCATTGGGAATATACCCTATTTTCAGACAAACCCATATTTTTTTTGAATGACCTCTATGATATGTTCTCCTGGCATCACGGCAAATATCATCAGGATCGTTCGGTCTGCGGTGAACCGGCTGGAATTCACCTGCATGACGATAATGATGTTAATTTATGGTGTATGTGTTTGTGCCTTTTGAAGGGATTGATGTGGGAATGTTCATCTGACCTGTCTATCCTATCTGTCCTACCTGTCCTGTCTATCTCATAAAAGCTAGTCTAGTCAATCTATATATTCTATACAATCTATCTATTTATCTTTCTTAGCCTTATCTTACTGTATCTTACCTAATATTATTTTAAACACATAATACCCTCTGGCTATTTAACATAGCCATGGAAAATAACCATTTTTAATAGGTAAACCCAGGTAAACCATCTATTTCTATGGGCCATCTATACCATGGCTATGCTAAATAACCAGAGGGTATATATAATTCTGTATTCAGAAAAAATTCAGCAAGAACCCGGCTTGCTGAGTATTAGGGTTTTATTCTCGGGATACACACTACATTCATGGTATGAGTGATACCTAATCACCAACAAGGATATTGCAAAGAAAATCACTTGCTTTAGGGAAACAAATATCTGTGATATGTTGTGTCTATTGAATCTATTTATATGTGATATTAATGATGTATCTACGATGTTTTCTCCCCAAACTTCACGCCAAGGTGAGGCGAGGCCCCGGCGATGATCACAAACAAGTTGAAAGCCGCGGAACCTGGAGTCCGAGTGGAATCCGAGTCCCAGGTTCTATGGAACATTTACGAGTTTCATAGGTCCTTGGGTACAAGAAATCATCATAAAATATCCCAAGACTATGTGAAATCAGGACTTTCAGAAAGATCCCTCTGAGAACAGGAAATCATTGAAATCATCAAGAAATATCTTAAATCACTGGTTGGACTGGTTGGTGGTATACCTACCCCTCTGAAAAATATGAAAGTCAGTTGGGAAGGATTATCCCATATATTTATGGAAAATAATGTTTAAAACCACCAACCAGATAAAATATTATAAATCGATATATGTCATAAATCATCTACAAATATGGGAAATATCATAAAACATCCCAAGACTATGTGAAATAATGGTACCCTCTGGTAATTTAACATAGCTATGGAAAGATCCACCATTTTTAATGGGAAAATCCACTATTTCTATGGCCATTTTCAATAGCTATGTTAAATTACCAGAGGGTAAATAATACGTATGTATCATGGTCATTCCCATGGTCGAATCCTAGGTGCCCGGGCCAACGATCGTCGAGGGGCCAAGGTCCCCTGCGAAACATCCATTCCTAAGGGCCGCGGGGAGGGCATCAATGGATTGGTTTTCTTGGGAAAATCTTCACCAGAAATCACCTGAAACCATGGATTTTCCCGTGACATATGGGAGTTTCCTGTAAATTGTCAGCCAAAATCCATGGAATTAAGGGAAAGAATGACCAGAAACCCCAGTTTCACCATCGATTGCTGTCTGGATTTAGCTGTAAATGTCTTCATGCCAATTCTGAGAGGGGAAAGTACATACTCGACAGCAAACAAATGCATGACAAAACATATCACAACTGGTTTTCAGCACCAAGTACGGTTATCAGCGCCTCACTGTTCTGATCCATTGCTATGTATTGGCACAGGACAAAACAAAGGACAGAATCTCCGCTCTTGGCCATGTTCACCAGTCCTCCAACCAGTTGCTGGTACAAAACCAAGTCTCAAACACTACCTGGTAACCTTCTAGATTGGGTTTTTTCCAATCCGTTTTCAATCTAAGGATGTACCAGGTAAGCATTTCTGGGAGATCGACCCGATGATTTCAACGACAGACAGCAGAATCTCCGGCCTGGGTGCTGTCAGAGTTCGGTGAGGATGAAAAACCAATGCTTATGACGATCAAATATGAGGATTGAGCGATATTGAGCGTATTTGACCATAGAGTTTGGTAGTTTGATGTAGTTTGCCACCCACATGTTTCTTTTTATTATTGGGAAGGGTACAGTACATGTTTGGGGGGCCATCAGGGAAGCTGGGAAATAGTTGATGCATGAATTCTTGTTCATGCACGGTGCAATATCCGTGGAACCCCCAAGAATCAACTTCATGGCATGACGTTTTGTTCCCAGAAATCATCACTCTGGGGTTCTGGCTTCCTTGGTACTTAGCTGAGTGATCCAGGGCCACTGATTGAACCATCGCTTTTTACCCAAAGTGACCGAAAGTGACCCTTTCCAGGCCCACTCTAGGTCAACCCGCCGAACCTAATTAGATATATAATCCGTGAATACTTGATACTCATTCGTACTCATTAGATATCCGTCTCAAGCCATCTGTCCCTGTCTGTCCCTGGGGCAACCCAACGCGGAAGAGCCCAAAGCTAAGAGCGTGAGGTTCGCCACGGTACCGTTCCAAACCTCGACTTCGCGATGGCGATGGCGATGTCGCCAGCCCAACAAAGGGCTGATGATTTCTGAGTTGATTGGTGGTTCAACAATGACCAGAAACAAGAAAATTTGGTCAATGGGGGATCATCATCAAAAAACATGATAGAAATTGATAGAACATAAACACATGCTTGAAACCACTAAGCGACTCTTAACCACTTGGCTATCAACACAGCCTTTGCCACCCCACCTGTAATTGGAGTCTAATTTGAATATACCTTGGGCTCCTTGGGCTTTAGACAAATATACAGTAAATCATATCATTGAGATCAGGAATGACATGAGCTAATTACTTCCAACCTCAGCCCTCTTTGATGAAAGCATGCTCCACGTGAATAGAATGGAGAACACAACATCACAGAATCTCAAACCTGCACTGTTTGTCAGCTTCGGTAATAAACAGATATGTCACCACTTGAGATGACGCATATCCTGCGTTTATCCCGGTATGTTCACTGCAATCTTTCCTTTGATGGAGTGGGAATCCTTACATCATTTGTCCATTGTCAGCAGTCATGCAAGCTGGAATCTGAATTGATTCCCACATTCCCCCCAGCAAAATACACCTTTGTCCGGACCAGGTGATTCTCAAACTGGCATTGGCTCCAGTGATGATTACTTTTACTTAGTTGCCTCATACTTTTGGACCACGGCAATTTGATGCCAAGCAGATGATGCGCCTTTGAGACCCCGCAAAATTCACACAAAATTCTTAGCTGGGTCCCTGGGACCCAAGGGTTCAGCTTCGCCCACCGTCTTAGCCCAGTTGCACATACTGTAATGACACGACCGGTGGACCTGGCTGAGTTGCAGGGCCCAGGCCCCCGTTTACCATAGCAAAGTTGACGGAAATCACTTGGTTAACTAGGGTTGATTAAGGGGATATCACTAGTTTTATCGGTGTTCAACCGAAATTGGGGGGGCTAGGGGCCAACCGTTGGTTGTAAGAAGGACACCCGCGATTTCTTGGATGAGCCCCGAGTGACTGGCCGTGGGTGTGTCTGAGAATCGGGTGTAATGTCCACAGCATATGAATAACTGTCTAACCCACTCAACCTCTCAAACATTATCCACATCAAAATAAAGTTGAGGCCAAGCACCCCCATGGAATCAAGTTAAGCTTTCTTCGTAATTGTGGTATGTATTCACGGAAAGCCGTCTGGAAATGGCGCTGGATATCATTTTTTAATTTGAATTGATTCAGAGTTAACTTCGACTTGGTTTGATTTGAATTTGAATGTGAATTGAAATTGAATTACACAAATTTGAACTGATCCTAATTTGAATTGACTTACTTGAACTTGAATTAAATTTGACTTGACCGTGAACCAGAATTGGTTTCAATGCATATTAATAATTGGAATTAAACTTCGATGAGAATTGGCTCCAAACACTTCTGCTTGAAACTGAAATGGAATCTACGCTAATTTGAAGTTGCATCAGAAATGATGACCCTCTTTGGGGGGTCAAGCAATGCTTGTTTGGGTTCCCGCTTGTTTTTAGGCTACCCCCTGTGCGAGTTGTTGGGAAGCATTCTTGAAACAAGATGCAATAAAGATAATGACATGTCAGGAGGTGGTCCCAACTAAATCAACTATCATCAACTATCATCAACCATAATCAACTATAATCAATTATCCTCAACCATAACTAAACCCTAGGTTTAAAACCTATGAAAATCACCATATATTTCTCCTGGTGATCTTGCCATTTTTTATGGGTAAAATCCCCCGTTTTGGCCACGCACCCGGCACGTCCGACCTCTGTAAGACACGTTTCTTGGTGCTGGTGATGCCTTCGATGGCTGCCACAAACTTGTCCGCGGCCTGGCCAGGCTAATGGCTATGACGGCGATGTAACGTAGATAGGGAAATCATGAAAACCATCAATCAACCATTATATGCAGTATTGGGATAACTATTGGGATTGGGTCACTTTGGGATAACTATTGGGATTGGGATAACAAATAGTTATATGCAGTATTGGGATTGATGGGTAATGATGGTTAACTATATGGTATAACTGTATAATAACTATTTCTTATTGTTAATATAATGGGTAATGATGGGATGATATACCCAATATTATATGCAGTATTGGGATAACTATTTAAGTTATTGTTAATATTGGGTATATCATATACTAGTGGAGTTTTCTTGGGGATATGATATATAGGTATTATATTTACATACATCAATGGTTGACAATATACTGTGGGTGGTTGCGAAATCCTGCACCAGTTGATAGGTGGTAAACATCCCGTCATTTATAGGGTTTCAACCATCCTTTTGGTGGTGCAGAATTTCGCAACCATCCACCGTATGGTTAAACATGGCTTTGTATGGTTTCATATTGTCTTCCCATATGGTATGTTTGTGGTTTCAAATGGTTTTAAATGTATCGAACATGGTGATTGAAGGTGATTGAATTCGATTAAATTGGAAATTAGCCAACAATTATAAACTATGGTGGTATAATGCGCATAATACCATGATTAGGGATTTATAGTGAGTTTAATATATGATTGATAGTCAAACGTGGCTGGGAAATCCCAATAAATCGTGGAGGTTTACAGCTGGTTGGTGGTTGACCTACCATCTTGAAACATGATGGAGTTCGTCAATGGGAAGGATGACATCCCTTTTTTATGAAATGGTAAATGATTCCAAACGTTTGAAACCACCAACCAGCTATTTATGTTTGGTTACAAAAGGGTATATACAGTGTACAAGGTGTGTTTTTTCCCCTCCCCAGTGACGCTTGTGGTTTATGAACCCGTCTAACGACATATCTACCGTATAATACATCCTAGTTTGCCTACTGACAAACTTAGCGAAGTAGAAGGGCACCACCTTGTAATCCTCCAAGTGCTGGGTGTGGTGTAGGTGGTTCACACTACTTGGTCCAATACAGCAAGGGTCAGACCAACTCTAAGCCCAGTAAACCGCCAAGTATGAGAAAAGCCAAAAACATCGCGGGAATTGAATGTATCTGGGACTTTGCTTGATAAGATGCGTTTAAAATGTTGATCATCAGTTTTCCGGAATTCTTACCAGACCAAACCTTTTTTTGGATAGTCCATAATGTGCTACACAACCGTGCCCAATTTCACTGTGACATATATATGTTTTTTTAGGGGATCATACACCCATGATGCCACCAAGATCGACTTAAGTGCCATCGACCTGTGCATGTTCGTCTTCAGTCTATGTTCACAGCCACTAATCCATTTGCACTTGACTAGGCTGCCGCACTGTGCGGAAAACGTTGACTCTTGACATGATCAACATTGGACAAATGCAATTTTATCATCCAAATCTGTCCACACCTGTGCAAATCAATCCTCACACACAAACCTTTCTTTGGTACATTTGGCCCTTCACAACCCTTCTCTCCAGTCCAACGCGTGGCCCGAACGTCCCCAACATGGTATTCCAACCACGTCGGGAATGCGATGTTGACGCCGAGGAAGAGGTAGAGCATAGCGAAAAGATACAGCACTGCCCTGACCCATCCTGCATGGCTTCTGGGATCCGAGGAAGTAAGCGGTTTATGACCCATATAAAACTGGGGATATATCTGGGCAAATTATAATAATTCACTAATCTGAATTAAGGCCATTTGGGGATGATTCCCCTTACTAACCATGATTTCCAGTGAGGTCGTAGTGAGGTTGTTATAATTTACCCAGATATATACCATGTACTGTTATGTATACAATAAGAGACTGTTATCTGTTATTGTATACGTATATATAGTATATAACGAGGGAATAATCAATATGGTTATGCTCTTCGACCCACTTACTAACTGGGATGCACTTCCATGTTGCGCTGATGGGATGTTGTGGGCAAGCCAAACCTTGCGATGTCAACGCCATGGAATTGTCGACATTCCAAACCTTAACATGGACTGGGTGGACTGTGACAAACAAAATAAACCTGGCACTTTCGAACAACCTATTTTATGTCATTGAATGCCTATATAGTTATATATATATATCAGTTCTATCCAACGAATGGGATTCATCACCATTCTAGCGAATCTCTGTGTCAATTTTTAATGTGGCAATTTCAAACGCTATATGAAAGCAACCTGAATAAAACAAAAAACAAAAGGCAAGGAAAGGTTCCTTTGAATGGCCTGAAAATGATTTGCGGGATGGTGATTTTGGCTTACTTTCTGTCATGATAAACAAATAAGGATGTTTATCTGCTTCATTTCATCCACAACATGCCACTACCATGTGGCAGCTGCTAAGTCAGGAACAAACCATCAACACAACTGGCATGGTTCAGTTCAGCCTGGCATAAGACTTTTGGCCTTACCGGAACAAATCACATTGATTGTGTCTACCGATGTTCATGCCGGAACAAGGTTTTTTTTTTCTGCTTGGTGGTTTGAAAACCACCTCAACACAATTCTACTTACAGTTATTTCAGTGTGCTTAAATACATGTTTTTCATGATTTTCATGGTAAAACATCAAAACATGACTTCCCCAGGTTTTGATTCATATGTTTCCAGCCATTCCCAGCCATTCCCCCGCCACATTTTGTGGCTCCTTCCCAGGAGGCTTCCGCATCGGTGAGGGGAAAAATGAGTCCTCGGCCTGGTCTGGTTGGTGGTGCAATAACCATCTGGAAAAATATGAAAACATCACGGTTATTATGGTGATATAAACTATTGCTTTCTGGTAAATTCATTGGTTGGTCGTATACCTACCTACCCCTCTCAAAAATATTTTTGTCAATGGGTTTCGGATGACATCCCATATATGAAATGGACAATAATCCAGCCATGTTTGAAACCACCAACCAGTAAATGGTGGACTTTCCATGATTTTTTCCCTGCCGCGTTTGATTGAACCGTCTGGACATTTGGGGATGATTCCCGGAATCCTTTTTTGACGATGCCAGGCTTCGGTCATAACATACTTTATCCAGATCATTCACCTGTTTCGAAGGAACACACACACACATATATATATACATGTGACATGTGTATATATATATAGACAGTGTATTATATATATACATATATATATATATTGAGTTTTCTAAAAAAAACAATCAAATAAAAACAGCAGAAATGCTGGCTTCAATGCTGTGCCGGCTGTCTGACCTCTGGACCAGTTTCATTAAAAAAAAAAGGAGACCCAACCAGGCACCTAAACTTTGGTCCTAAATAGAGACCGAATTTCAGGCAACACTCGATGAATCCGAAATGGATGGAGAAATTCTAGGCGACAGCTACATCATTTTACCATGGTTTCTTAATCTGCAGGTCCCAAATCCAACACGTCCGCGGCCTCCAGGATCGCAAATTCTGGCCATGACCAGATGCCGTGAAACTTGCCAGTTGAGCAGAAAATGTTTGAATTCTGTGGATGGCGTATGTTATGTGGCGTGGGGTGTCATGAAGCTGCCAGCTCATGTCAGAGATATGAGGAATGAACTGGAACTTTTACCACTGGGCGGTCAACTAAGAACTTGCACTAGCAGACTGGTGAGGTTCACCCCTGTATTCCTAGCAGTCTGGGGTAGTCCAATGCTTGGTGTAGGCCGCAAGCTACACTTCTGGCATCACTTTGGGGGTGGGGTATGGTGGGGTGGGATATCTGAGTTCGGCTGGGGCCGAAAGTGACCCCCTTGTTTTTTCCGTTTAAAGGCTCCACCTCTATGGGCCAAAAGTGCGGCGTGGAAGGCTTATAACATCACTACATCACTACCTTTCTGGCTGGGGAGGACCATACCAAAATGTCAGATACATTTTTTTCAAGGCGTGTTTTGGGGAGGGGCCTTGAAAGTATAAATTTACATACCTTACACTCAGAAATTAGTGTAAGATATACAGTACATGTACATTGCAGCACACTTGACAATACATGTTTGTACTGGTGCTATCACAACACCATCAAGTACCTGCAAAAAATGCTAAACCTGGGCATCAAATGAAACCAAGTCGCAAGCGAAAACATTTCACAAAAGTGGTGACAGAATGTGGATGTACTCTCTCAGCACATCCAAACATACTCTCTCAGCCTGGCACTCGGCGACACTATCACAGCATCGCCCGTTGTTTCTGCAGTAAAACGAACAATGATAGTGTTGCAAAATTGGCATTCCAAAATTCCATGAAACAGTGGTTAAATACATGATGTAACATGTCGTAAAGAGGATGTCCAGCAAAGAGGGAGGGGAAATGCCATAGGATTCAATAATATCCTTAAACATTCAACACACATCAATGACAACAAAAACACACAATCAAACCATGTCCCTGATATGAAAAACATGAAGCATGACATAATGTATTACATTGTATTACATGTACTATGGTATTAAGACTCCAAGTATGTTGTTTCGTTCAACGACGAACAATACTTGTTTAATGCATGGTCATAAGCAATCAATCATGGTCACACGAACTCACTTTCTGGGCCATCCTTCCCCCCCTTCCGACCCTGATTTATTGGAACAAAGTAAGAACTATTGAGAATCACAAGTGAGTCCAAGCCTCTGTTGAAAGGTGTAGTCAGCTTCCACATGGTTTCAAAAGATGCAATCAATTAATGAGAACCCAACAAAAGTCAAGGATACCCAAGGTGTCTTTGCTCAGGGAAGTATCAAAATATCATAATAATATCATAAGAATATCATGATATGTGAAGATACTTTGATTTTGCTCAGGTATTTTTGATATTGGAATTCAACAAAATCATTTTGTTTTTGGTCTTCACCGTCTTCATGTCGTGAAAACCGTCTCCGTGAATCCCACTGATCTGCAACTGAAAACCCCAGTGACTCTGGAGGATTTTTTTGACGAAAATCTCCCAGTGAGCTGCTTTGAGTCAACATAAACATATCGCATTTCTCTCTCACACATTCTTTGAAAAAGTGGAAGAAAAACAGCACACGGCCGGTGAAGCTCCGCAGTTCTGTTTGATGGTCAACAAAAACTTCTATACCACATAAACCCGAGTCAACCAAGTGAACAAAGTAAACTTAGCCATAATAAATCAGCTATCAATTCCATGATATCCCATGAAACCCAAATGTTTATCATTTTTTCCTGGTGAAATGTTAAGCCAAAATAAGCCAAACACTTGACCAATAATGGTTCAAAAGTCAAAAACCACCATGGTTCAAAGTCATCTCCCTTACCCTTGGATGTCGAGTCAGGGGGTGGGTCCTGGATCGAGCGCTGAAGGTCACTGGCCTGGGCTAGGTGGTGGTGTCGTCATTTTCTCTACTGAGTTCAATTCAAGACGCATGCAGACATAGAAACAAGTCTGACTCTTGGAGTTTATATACATGGCAGTGTGTCAAAACCTTGTACCCCTGGTGAACATCAAAATAGCTGGTAAATGGATGTTCATCCCCCTAAAAATGGTATTAATAGGTATTGATCCATACCCACATGATTACTGTATACATGTTTGTCTGTTTTGGTTTCATACTCTTGTCTCCGGTGGCTTTCCCTTGAACATAAACCACTGAAACTTTTTGAAAGATGTGAGATGGCTGTTGCACAATGACGTCAACATGGCAAAGCTGCACATGTGTATTAGCGGATTCTAGCCCGGCCCCACTCATTCCTAGAATGGAATATGAAGTACACATTCTTCCCTCAAACATTCCTAGGATGAAGTATGAAGCACACATTCTTCCCTCAAAATGGAGGAACACAGATTTAATCATCCCTCATTCAACCTGCTGTGAATCAAGGCCTAGCACCGGGTCGATGTTTTTTAGTAAGCGCTTGGGATTGCCGGGGTACATACTATACAGATCAGTATAGTAATCCTGGAACTCCCGGTCCAGGAGAACCACATATCTGGGATCCTTCAATTCCCCGAATTACCCGCGAAGAATCATAAACAGATCGTCAGAATTTGTGGTTCGGGCCTTCGATGTTTCAACCAGAACAAGTTCCACCATGTTCCGCCACAATTCTATTCGGAAACTCTGGGAAACTTCTCCTGACCCGTTCATTGTGAGCAATGCTACCTGCAACGCAATCTCATTATACTGAATGGCTGAAGATGGTTTATGATTTCCATTGATTTCCCATAACGGACTGTGATAATCCGCATAGATTGGAGAGTATAAGCCCACATAATCATCAATCAACAAGGGTTTTGAATTTTGAACATTGCTCAGGTGGTAACTGCATAGCTCCCACTATTTTTTGACGTCACCAGAATAGATGCGTAATGGCGGTATAATACCGTACAATATAAAGTGCATGGCCCATTTCAATGTAGGTTCTACTCACAGTTTGCCCTTTGCTAAGTGGGATATGTTGGATATGTTTGACTGATATCTGTAGCAACGAATAGCAGCGAAACATCACCCATTGTCACACACATTACAATCTACAGTAACCCTCTTTAAGATGCATCATAAAAAGCCAGAGTTTCTGGCCTGCAAATGCAGCAATTGCGCTTCCTTGCGCCAGCCTTCATGCCTCGGCTCCGTAACTTTTTCATGGGACTTCTAATCTGGGAAACTCGAACGTTTTTTTTGGGGGAATTTTGTGTAGAAAGAATGGGGGATTTAATGGAATTTAACCTCAAACATAGGGTGTTACAATGTTTTACCCTTTGACATGGTTTGACCATCCCTATTTGTACCCTCTGCAAATCTGTTACGGTTTGCAGAGAATGAAATTGATTGCTCTAAATAATATAAACTGGATGATGTTCCATAGCAAACTGTATGGGCCGTGCGCTAGTTGGGAGAGTCGTCCATGTGCAAATGATTTGCCCATTGATGGACCACCTCCTCGTTGCTTTGCGCATCTTATATCATCTTATGCTGTGCTATAATAGCTATATACACAATATACCCTCTGAAATCACATGGCTTGCTAAAAAATATACCATTTAGTTCGCTGATTTTCCTATTAAAACCTCCATCTGCTAGTGCGGGAAGGCCGCCCAGCTGGACACTAATTATACCCTCACTTTGCAGCGTCCCATGGCTAGTTAGGACCGCATTGGTCGCGATCCAAGCCCAATTTCACTAGAGAATCTTGGAATATCATAGAAGATGTCTATCAGCCGACGTCGCAGGTTGGGTCACTATAGATTCAGCCAGCAGTGGTATATATATGGACCCCTGAAACCCATGGTTTCCCTATTAAAATGGTAATCTAATTGCAATATCCCCATTTTATCCCTGGCAAATATCATGGCATTTTTTAGTTGGTTACAGGAGCCAACGATGTATCTAGCTGGATCAATCCCATATTTTTGGTTAAATTCAAAGTAGCATTTTGGCAGTTTGCCCTCCTGTAAATGAACATAGACCCTGGCAATTGGGGGGGTTGGAAGTTTCGTTTCCACTCAACAGTCGCATACAGTCGCTACGTTCAGGGTCTAAGTTAACGATATGGACAACCAACACTACTGTATGCGTAGGCAGTCATGTACACACCATGTTCCATAGCTATGTTAGATTGCCAGATAGTACCAGAGGCCAAGTTTTCTGCTTGAACAGTTGTTAAAGTCATGGGGGTACCCCTAAAATCAGCATTTTTTTTGGTGGTATGTTCCATCAAGAAAACCATCCAGCTCTTGGGGTACCTCCCCATTTATGAAAACCGAGCTCCCAGGCTCGGCTTTCAGGTCCTGCAAGGTCTCTTGTTGAAACCTTAGACGACTGACATCCCGGAAAACAGCTGCGGAACAGAGGTAAGTTTACTTGTCTCTCTTCTTTGGGGTTATATTACGGTTATATACTGTATATAGATATATATGTATATATGTATGTATGTATATATATATATTATATTATATTATATTATATTATATTGTATATATTTATTATATTATACATATATATATATTAAACATTATATATATTATTATTATTATATTGTATATATAAATATCACATATTCAGATATGTACAAATGTACTGCAATGTTGTGTGCTGAGATGTCATACTACTTTATGTGATATGATGCCATGGCCACGGCAGGTAGTATTCTATCATCTTATAGTAGCTATTTGGTGGTTCATCCCAGATATTAGGAACTTGATTGGTTTTCCCCTGGTTATGAGATGATATAAGTAGGGCAAGTAGGGGAAATGTCCAGTTATTTCACTGGGGTGAACTAATCCACTTATCCCCACTTACGATTCCTTGATTCCTGGGAGGAGCCACCGAGTAACATCATGTTATGAATATTCCATCAATATCTCAAAAAACATTCCCATTCTATCCCTAGTCATATTCCCTTAATATGTCCATTCGTATTACATTTTTACCATCATTCCATGTATATCATTCTATATCTATATAGGTAATTACGTATATAATCATATATAGATGATTTAGTTACCTATTAAAAACCTATTAAAACACCTTTTCTTTTCATCACACCTGGCGTTCCCATCCAGGCCGGCCGGGCGTCTCGTATTCCACCATGCACTGCTCGCGCTCTTTGGCGACCTCAATGTCAATGGCGGATTTACGCAACAGAAATGGGGGAAAATTTCAGCGCACATGCAGACTTAGGTGACTTAAGCAAGAAAAAAAGCCAGTGAAGCAACAGAAATATGTTTTTCCCCACCTGCCAGGTGAGGGTTGTTAGATTTTATCAGAGCTGTTCTCCTCCTCCTCCTCACCCGCCGCCTCCTCCTCGCAGTCCAGATCCCAGTGGGCACAGCCGGACCTCCACCGCGAGCTCCAGATCCCAGTGGGCACTGCCGGACCTCAACCGCGAGTTGCAGATCGCAGTGGGCACTGCCGGACCTCAACCGCGACTTTTGCAGAGTTGGCAGTGGGCACTGCCGGACCTCAACCGCGACTTCCAGATCGCAGTGGGCACTGCCGGACCTCAACCGCGACTTCCAGATCGCAGTGGGCACTGCCGGACCTCAACGGGAAGAATGTCAGAAAAGATGTCAGATAGAATGTCAGAAGATATGCCAGATAGAATGCCAGAAAGAATGTCAGAAAGAGAAGATATGCCAGACAGAATGTCAGAAGATATGCCAGAAAGAATGTCAGAAGATATGTCAGATAGAATGTCAGAAGATATGCCAGATAGAATGCCAGAAAAAATGTCAGAAGATATGCCAGATAGAATGTCAGATAGCCAGAAGATATGCCAGATAGAATGCCAGAAGATATGTCAGATAGAATGCCAGAAGATATGCCAGATAGAATGCCAGAAGATATGCCAGAAGAATGCCAGAAGCCAGAAGATATGCCAGATAGAATGCCAGAAGATATGTCAGATAGAATGCCAGAAGATTTGCCAGTAAGAAAATGTATAAATGTCATGGTGGGGATCACACGAAGTAAAGTAAATGTTCATATATAATATTGCAACAAAATGGGGACTGAAGAAACGAACATTGGAAATTGAAGCAGCAAACATTGGGGATTTAAGCCCTGGTCTGGTAACTCGTTACAAATCAACATTGTTAAAAAACGGTAAATCAACAATAAATGGCCATGTCTTCCATAGCAAACTGTTAAATTACCAGAGGATAAGTTGGTTCATAAACCCATCTAACATCATCTAAATATGATATCTAGACATTGTAGATGTATCTGACACAATTCCTAGATTGTTTTCTTATCAACTAACTTACCTATTTAGGGGGAGCCCTTCTGTAACATTCACAAAGGTGGACCGACAACAAGGTCAGGCCCCCACTTATAAGTTGCTCTATAAACCCATTCACTACAGCTACAACATACTTCATAATCCTTAATGAACCAAGTGATAAGTCAATTTGGCTACGTAGTATATACAGTATCTAGGGGGCCTCACTGTGCAATTCACAAATCATTCAATCAATAATTATGGTTCTGTTTGAAAATTATTCTGAACTGATGGTTTAGACATTCCCCAAGTTGAGACATAACCCCAAAATATCATGTATCCCATGTTATCCCAGGATTTCCCACCAGATCCGTTGTGTTGCGTCAATCCCATGATATCCACGTGAAATGGCTCAGAACCATGTGTTTGCGCGGTTACCCAGTTGATCCCAGTTCTATAGATTTGCCATGGGATTTCCAGTCTCAAAAAATCCTCTCAACATGCCCAAAACATACAATGTGAGGCCCCCGTTGGATAGCGTTCAGTTGGTGCCAATAACTCCAATTTAACTATGGCAACTATGGTACTCATAACTATAGTTACTGGGGCGAATCTAAACCAACTTACCCTCTGGTAATTTAACATAGCTTTTGAAAATGGCCATTTATAGTGAGTTTTCCCATGAAAAATTGTGATTTTCAATAGCTATGTTAAATTACCAGAGGGTATAACTGGGGGGCCTCACAAAACATCGCCTTCATTCCGGTGTTGCCTCGGCAGCCGAGGCACTCTCAACAGTGCAGCCATTTGTGTCAGCGCCGCGTGCGCAGCTGGGTAACTTTGCCCCTGGCGACCGCCGAGGGGGTGGAACCTGGTGGAACCGTAGGTTGGCACCGTTGAAAAGTGCCATTCAACTGCTCAGGGGATGTGGTTCTGACAGGGCTAACCTAAGGTAACTAATCCCTTCCTCCTAATACTAAACGTCCCCCTAATACTAAAAACAGGCATCCATCTCCAATTTCCGAAAATTTCAGTTTGGCCAATTTGACTTTTAATTGATCCCCTTTAAAAAACAATTCAAAAATCAACCTACCATTTGTGGGTTCTCCCCCCTAATACTAAAAACTCGTTCACCCCGGGGTGTTTAGTATTAGGGGGGCCTAGTCCCAATCCCTCACTCCAAGCTGCCTAGCTACTCTAGAAATTAGGGGTAAGCTTCTAACTGCCATTTTTGGCAATATTTTAATTGCGTTATATAAGGAAATTTAATTGATTTTGAGATCGGAAAAAATAGTTTTTAGTATTAAGGGTTTTAATTTAGTATTAGGGGTAAGCTTCGAACTGCCATTTTTGGCGATATTTTAATTGCGTTATATAAAGAAATTTAATTGATTTTGAGATCGGAAAAAATAGTTTTTAGTATTAAGGGTTTTAATTTAGTATTAGGGGTAAGCTTCGAACTGCCATTTTTGGCAATATTTTAATTGCGTTATATAAAGAAATTTAATTGATCTTGAGATCGGAAAAAATAGTTTTTAGTATTAAGGGTTTTAATTTAGTATTAGGGGTAAGCTTCGAACTGCCATTTTTGGCAATATTTTAATTGCGTTATATAAGGAAATTTAATTGATTTTGAGATCGGAAAAAATAGTTTTTAGTATTAAGGGTTTTAATTTAGTATTAGGGGTAAGCTTCGAACTGCCATTTTTGGCAATATTTTAATTGCGTTATATAAGGAAATTTAATTAATTAATTAACATGACTTCGATTTGGTTCCCTAATAATAAATACCCCCCTAATACTAAAAACTACCTGCCGTGTTTTGTATTAGGGGGGGGGGTTTAGTATTAGGAGGAAGGGATTAGTAACTATATATATATATATATAACCTGCAAAGAGCTTGATCCGTAGCTGGTTACAGTACTTTGTACAACTCTGGCAAAATTTGACTAACTTTTTGTTGGCTGTCCAAAGCTGTCCGGAGAAAACTCAGCTACTAAAGCGATGACGGAGGGGATTTCCTCACAAAGGGCCAACCCTGGCAGGAAATGGACAAACTGTGTGAAGATTCTTGGAGGTCTGGATGGCTGGAAGTTGCAAGGCAAACACCCGCATCTGATGTGACGCTGTCGATCACCACGGTAGATATGCCAAGGAAGTGGCCCAAAAATGCAACTTTCCAAAAGAGCCAACTGAGCCATGCCATTCCCATCTCTTTTGGCGTAGCTCAGCCGTTCTGTCATTTTTGAAGAAGACTCAGGCTTGCCCAGCTGATTTCTTCGGGATTCAAACATGGCAATAAAAACTCCCAAGTGGGAATGGTCCATTGCCATGTCTGATTTCTAGGGTGCACTTGGAGTTTGAACCAACATCTATGCTCTGGTCTACAACCAACAAATAAAACTATATAACATTATATAATATTAAACAACATTATTGAACGAAAATATGCAACAGGGGAGTCATCCCACCTCTGTTCAACATCGGGGAAAAAAAGAAAACATAGTATCTACAACGACCTATATCTCTGGTGAATTCAAGTTCCGACTTACTGGGCAGCCATGCAGCAAAAAAAACTAGTTGGTTGGCAAAAAGAACATGTGTCATTTCTACTCCACCAATTATAAACCCCCTCTGCTGATTGATTGGGTGATTACTTCCGTTCGAAGTCATCATTTTGCGTTCAAATGGAGCACCCAAATTGAACCAACCTTTAAACCAATACCCTCTGGTAAACTAACATAACATGGAAAATCACCATTTTTAATGGGAAAACTCACTATAAATGGCCATGTTCAATAGCTACGTTAAATTACCAGAGGGTAAACAAATAACGCCAACATGGTTTTGCAATAGTTGGTCCAACAACACGAGACTCCACACTGTGTGCCCTGTGTTTTTTCATCCACAATTTCTCCCATGACGATGGTCATACAATGGGGGATTCAGCACCTGCCGTCTTGAGACAAAACCCAATATGCAAAATATCATACCAGCTTGGTTATATTATATAACTGATAATTACTTGTAACAATATATCATACCAGTTTGGTGACAGTATGGTATACCGTAATTAATTATATCTATATATATATCATTGATATACCACAAAAATCCCTACTCTATCTCCTTTTTGTGCTGCTTAAAAAATCACCCAGCAACTTTCTAATCCCATGTACCCACTGATGATATCTTTCGCCCCGTCTTCCGGGGTAAATCCCGCATGGGCAAATGCACATATCATAGTGTTACAGGATGGGGCCCCCCAGGTATAAGTGGGTTTATAAACCATTATAACCCCTGTTAACTATAGTTATATCTACCATAAAGCCACTTATAAGGCAACTTAGCTATCTTGGGGGCCCCATCCTGTACCTATATATCCAATAAAAAAAATGAAATGGTTGGCATGCTACGGCATATTCACATGATATCCGCGTCAAAACTAGAATCAGGTTAAAACTGCTAAACCCCAGTTTTACATGGGATTTTCTCCATAATCTTCATATTATCCGGAAAAAAAACAAACATCCACCTGCCCCCAAAAAAATCTGCCGCCGACCACCTCGCCCGCGGCGCGAAATCTCCAGGTGCTAGGTATGCTCAGTCGAATGGGCTCAATCACTAGCTCTGCCCTGGGCAGTCCCATGGGAAATCCAGCTTGGAAATGTGTGGCCCTACAGTTCTGGGCCTTAACAATCCTTAACAGTTGTAAATTTGGGATTAGAATGTTATATATATAATATATATATATGTGGTTGTTGATCAAAATTCCTTTATCCCGGAACGGCCATTATTCGCGAATAAACACCTTACTTTCGCGAACTCCATGTTTATCTTTCGCGGGGCCCATGTTGGCCAACAACACCTCTTATGAAGATTCGTTCACCACCTGCCAAATTACGCCAGAGAATCACGGATCACTTCTTGGTAGCCCTTTAAACATGCAGCTAGCATCACGGAATCCCTTCTCAGGACAGTTTTTTTTTGCAAAGTTTACTGGCCCACCCCCTTCAACATGCACTTTGACTTTCGCCCGCTCTTTCGCATAACTTTCGCGAAAATATCCCTATTCACAGACCCCGGCTATCAGCAGGGGGCAGGGGGCGCACTGAAGGAAAAGCGAAGACCAGGGGCCTTGGTGTTTGGCTCTCGCAAAGCCTCACTTTTGGAAACTTGGCTACTGCTACTCGCATTCTCTGGTGCCCTTCTCCTTCGGGACCCCGGGCGGCAGTGGGTGGCAGCCCTTTACATATAATGATTATAATACCCAACTTTCGCGAAACTTTCGCGAAATAAAATTTTACTTTCGCGAACTGGAAAAAAAAAACATTCGCGAGGGTTTCCAACATAACATGCACGGCTTTCGCAATTAAAACTCCTTACAAGGACCTTTAGATCGATCACCATATATATATATGAGACAATAGGAGTTATAATGTTATAAATCATCCCATTTATAAGTGTTAAGGGCCATAACTGTATAAGATGACATACTTTGACAAACACATTTGGGGCTATGCTGCGGTATGCTGTTTAGAGATGATCCATTTTTGGGGGGGTGTACCATGTTGTATCAGCCCAGCAATATCAAAACACAAAACACAAATGGATTTTACTCGGATTTAGCCTCTGGTTATCTGGTTATTTCACCATATGGAAGCCATGGCCCTTTTTGAATTGTATAGAATATAGATGAATGATGATTGACCTATTAAGTTTGCATCTTGATGTTCCAGTTCGCTATAACCAAATTTTTGAAACAAACCCCAACTCAATGGAGGTTTCGATGGGGAAATCATCGAACTATGTAGCTATGTGAAGGATTTCCAGCAAGCTACGTTTGATGACAAGCTATCACACGCTTCCCAGATCCCAGATTTTACCAGTCCTGGCTTCCGCTGGAGCCGCTGGCTCCTCAGTTTCCAACCTGGCGCTTCGGCCCCCACTTGGATAGCCGGATAAAAAAGATCGATATCCCACATCACTCTGATGACTTTCAATGGTTCCTTGATGAGTCTTGATAATTACTGGTTGGTGGCTTCAACCCCTCTGAAAAATATGAAAGTCAGATTGGATCATCATCCCAACTATTGGGGAAAAAATGTTCCAAACCACCAACCAGATTAAATCATTGAATATAATTGATATTTTCTGCTGGCTTCTGAGGATCGTTTCTTGATGCTTCGGTATCAGCATCAACAAAACTCGTCCCTGAAAGGTATCACAACCCGGAACACGGACGATTTGGGTTGTCCGTGGTTGAGTCCCGTGACCATTGGTATACCCATCCAAAGCATGTATGTTTGCTTTTTTCATTCATAAAGCGTAACGCATTGTATAGCTAAATAATTTGGCATAGTATATGTGAGAAAGATATGAACCAAAACAAGTTCATGGCATGTCTTACGTACATTCACCTACAATTGCCCCAAAAGTATGATTTGATTAGAGTAGTTTTTCATAGTGTTTGATTGGCTTTTGATCTGGTTTGTGGTTTCAACACTCCTCTAAAAAATGCCCGGATCACCATTGATATAGTTGAAACTAGTATAAACAACAAGAACCACCAACAAGTCATTGTCATGTAAACGCGATGGCAGGATAAATCTAGAAACACATGCCATCAATTTTGCGACAATTGCTGGGGAAATCCAAATTTGGTAGGGGACATCACCATGTTGGATAGCTAGTTCAACTTAATTATTCCAATAGTGTCATAATGTTTCATTATCACTCTATACATATATATATATATTACCTCTATTATTTCCCCCATTTTAAGTGGCTGAATTCACCATTTCTATCCATTTCTATCATACATTCTCATCATTTCTCAATTGATCCATTCTTGACCCGTTGCCATCTCCCAGCTCGGCAAGTCACGTCTCCAACGGCTCCTCTGGCGGCGCTGGCGAAGCAGGTCCCGGCTCAGGAACTGCCTGGGCCGCCTGGGTCGTCGTCCCTTCGTTTTTTTTTGGGAACTTTGGATGGAACATGAAGGACACATGATGTTTTTTCGGAGAAGAAAACATACATACATCATATATGTATATATTATACATACATAATCTGACCTGTTTTTATGATAGTTGAAAAGGTGGTACTGAATGTATAGGCATCGTTGGACAGAATGGTCACGCACCAGTATTCGCTACTGGTACGAATCGAGGCATTCTTGAAACGATCACTACAGGACTACAGGTGAATGGGGTACCCCTAGGACACTCTCTAGCATTATGCAGGAAACTAGTTGAATAGTTGATACTGCTGGAGACGGGAGGTAAGCCCAACTAACACCCAATGGAAGTAGCACAAGTTGAAGATTGTCAAAAAAGGAAGACAAACAAAGCCCCAGTAGCTGCAGACAAATTACACTACCTTTCGTTGCATGATAGTGGGACACTGCCCCAGATGAATGGAGCCCAAAGTTTAAATGAATGGGATGGTTGAAAATTGAAATGCTTTGGAAGGTTTTTTGAACTCCCTTGTCAACGCTTTTTGTGGAGACCCAGCCAGTGAGAAAAAACACACACACTAGATGAAGCTACCAATAGCGACTGCGCTTGTGGAGTTTTGGCGTCGCTGGACCACCCTAAATCGAGCGTTCTAACAGGGAGCGACCGTCACTCCCTGTTAGAACACTCACTACCGGTAGCGACTGCACTTGTGGAGTTTTGGAGTCGCTGGACCACCCTAAATCTTGCGTTCTTCTCAGTACAACCCCAGCGAAAACACAAGATGATCCTTGGGTCGGCACCCTTAGAACACTCACTACCGGTAGCGAGCGTTCTAACAGGGAGCGACCGTCACTCCATGTTAGAACACTCACTACCGGTAGCGAGCGTTCTAGTGGAGTTTTTCCGTCGCTGGGGCACCATCAATCTTGCGTTCTTCTCACTAAGACCCCGGCGAAAACACAAGACCACCCCTGGGTCGATGTTTCCCAACCCTCCCTTAGAACACTCACTACCGGTAGATACCGGTAGCGAGCGTTCTAACAGGGAGCGACCGTCACTCCCTGTTAGAACACTATTTATCTTAATAGCACCATTTTTTAATACATTTTGAATCCCCAAAGCACTACCGGTAGTGAGCGTTCTAAGGGCTCCACATTGACAGAATTCCCAATTCACTACCGGTAGTGAGCGTTCTAAGGGCTCCCCAGTGACAGAATTCCCAATTCACTACCGGTAGCGAGCGTTCTAAGGGCTCCCCATTGACAAAAGTCCCAATTCACTACCGGTAGCGAGCGTTCTAAGGGTTCCCAATTCACTACCGGTAGCGGGCGTTCTAAGGGTTTCCAATTAAGGGTTTCCAATTCACTACCGGTAGCGAGCGTTCTAAGGGTTCCCAATTCACTACCGCTAGCGAGCGTTCTAAGAGTTCCCAATTCACTACCGCTAGCGAGCGTTCTAATGGTTCCCAATTCACTACCGGTAGCGAGCGTTCTAAGGGTTCCCAATTCACTATCGGTAGCGAGCGTTCTAAGAGTTCCCAATTCACGACCGGTAGCGAGCGTTCTAAGGGTTTCCATTCACTACCGGTAGCGAGCGTTCTAAGGATTATCAATTCACTATCGGTAGCGCCTGTTTTAAGGGACCCAATTCACTACCGCTAGCGAGCGTTCTAAGATGTTCTCAGGGTGCCCAATTCAGACCAGTAGTGAATGTTGGTGGAGTAGCCGTGGTGTCCAAAGATGCAAATATACAGTACCACCTTCATAAAAGCAGGACAGTAATTATATATATATATATATCCCATTTGTATCCATTTAATTGGTTTCTGTTGACTGCATTTTTTGTGATTCTTCAAAACCCCATCCTAATTGGATGAAGTCGCGCAGCGTTCCCTCGTCGTTGTCAACGCCTTCCGATTGTCCCATGAAGAAATCTCCATTGATCGACCAGAGGGTATCCTCTGGTAAACATACAAAAAGCTATTGAACATGGCCATAGAAATAGTGGATTTACCCATTGAAAATGGTGGATCTTTCCATAGTTATGTGAAAGTTTACCAGAGGGTACCATTAATGACAGCTTTTGGCCAAGTTGCCGCAGCAGCAGAGGCATCTTCGTGTTGCTTCCTGGCAAAGATCACCGGGATGTATAAATATCAAACTCATGAATTGTTTTCAGGGAAAACCATGGCCAACTTAGATACCCCGTTCCGAAAAAGTACTGTGTTCCTCTGAAGTTTCTCTTAGCTTGTTTGTAACTTGTACAGTATCCCCAATTGCAGCAGATGAAATTCAAAACTCTTCTTCCAAGGTTGCTCCAAGTTGGTCACACTTGGTGACCTTCTGCGCCATATTGTTTGTCTCTTCTACACTGAATGGACGCTGTTTTGATCTTGAAACGGAAACTTTAGATTTGCAAGAACCCACAATTTTATGTATGTATATATAATCATGTCTATATATATAATATAATTATATATATATATATAATCATGTATATATATACACATATCCTGCACATCTCTGCGCCAAAAAACACGGCTACAGTTCCAATATTCCAAAATATTCCCCCATGTTAGTAGCTAAACATCCAAAAAAACCCAACAGTTTCACCCTAAGAATTGACCATTGTTAGTTTGGCTCATGGCTCGGGCTGTTGGGAGGATGGTAACTTCTTACACCTCCGATGTAATCGTTCCCCCAGTCCTCAAGCGCTCCAGTTCCAACATCTGTTGCTGACGCAAGGCCTGCAGCTTAGAGAAACGTGGAGAACTGTGCCATGGTCAAGTTACATTACCAGTTACCCTCTGGTAAACCAATATAACTATGAAAAAACACAATCTTTTTAATAAGAAAATCAACTATAATTGGCCATGTTCAATAGCTATGTTAAATTACCAGAAGGTATGGGCGGTATGAGGATTGAATAGGAATTTCACGGGGATATCATCCCGTTAAATTGGGAGAATTGGGATACAACAACCTTAATATGGTTATATAATGAGGTATTGGTCCCATCATTAAGAATTACTTATTATGGCTAATCCCCAGAAAAATAGATTGAGTAATATCCAGGTATTAACCATGGCACATATGGAACTTACAAAGAAAAATCATGGAGTATAGCATGGCCGAATACGTAGTTGTTGCATAGTTGGAACTCTGGAAATTATGGTGGACTTACCCTCTGGTTATTTAACATAGCCATGGGAAATGGCCCATTTATAGATGGTTTACCTATTAAAAATGGTGATTTTCCATGGCTACGTTAGTCATAACCAGAGGGTATCTGTTTCCTCATCGACAGACTGTTCTATGGTGACCCATGACCCCCCCATCAGTTCCAAATCCACGAATCATCGTGATGTGGTGATTTCCTGCAAACTATTTTGGGGGTATACCCCAGTGAAGGACAAAACAGGACAAACACCAATAATATACCCTCTGGTAAACTAACATAGCTATGGAAAATCACCATTTTTTGTGGGAAAATCAACTATTAATGGCCATTTTCAATAGCTACGTTAAATTACCAGAGGGTATCATATATCTATAGATTATAGATTCCGGAAAGAAAAAACACATCTGATGATTCCTCTTCGATGTCCGAACAATACATGATATCACATATCAAGATACGTATAGAACTACAACAAAAAATAAACCAGATTGGAATTGGAATGGATCAAGAATTCTGATCATATTCAAATATATAATCGTCCAAGATTGGAAATTAACTATCCAAGTTTCAACCAATATCCTGTGGTGCCTCCATCTGCTGCTGTTTCTGCAGTTCCATCTGTTGTTCCTGCAGCTTCCTGAGAACTGACTGATCTTGCTTCGTCCAATAAAACTGGAAATCCACATGGCAATACGCACTGTGGATTGGCACCCAAAAGATTAGGATACCAAACTGGCCCCATGTGGTATGGAATCTTTGGCCTGCCGAAGCCTTAACCAGGTTCACCGGGTGCCAAGTAGGGAGATGGTTCTAAATCCAATGGTGAAAAAACGGAACAACAACATCACCTGGTTAAAGACATGTGAAACACGCACTTGCAAGGTGGTGCCCCATGGTTGGCTAAGTTGATATATCATATATCATAACCAGATTTACATAAATCTACATAAATTTACTAGATAGGCTCGTCTATGCATGTTTATGGTGATTTGTTATAAGCAAAGAAGGATGAGCACCACCTTGGGTTAGCTGGAGGACCAGTCCAGCAAGTAACTGCACATGGTTCATTTCTCACCTATCTGAAGGCATCCCATTTAGAGGCAGCTCAGCTTCCCTCCCAGCTACTAGCTATAGGCTATAGTTAAGATTCGCGGCCCAAGCTCATTCAAGTCATGCCCAGCTACGGTTGAGGACTACCCCCCTTCGTCCCCCATCAAGATGGCAGCCTATTTGTTGCGAGCATCTGCAACAGCTCTTGCTGCTGCTTTGCGACATCTTCATGTTGACCGCGGATGCTGTCTATCTCCTTTAAAAGGGGGCCACACAAAATGGAACAGTAAAAGCTTTACAAGTTGGCTTTACTGATTGAAAGCACTCACCAGGACTTGACCCTTTACGTCACTAGCGCCACTTGGTTCTTTTTCGAATCATATCGACTCTACGAATCCGATGATGTGTCACCGCATCTTTTCGCTGGTCCCGCATGCCGCACCTTCTGTGCTTTCTCTTGTGCCAAACGTTGATTCTCCAGCTGCTCCTCCTGCTGCCTGGCTCGCCTTAGGATGCTGAACACCTCCATTGGAAGATGTCAAGGTGGTACCACATGGGGGTTCCATAAATGGGGTTTCCCAAAATTAATTTATGAGGGAAAATCCTACTAACAGGGATGATTTTGGGGTACCCCTATTTTAGGAAACCATCACATAGTTAGCCAAGTCAAGTTGGCGAATAACTCCAATAACTTTGGTTTCCAGTATAAATATCCATAATTATCATGAATTATCCATACTTAATGGGTGTTATAAACCAAATAACTGGGTGGGCACCATCCTGTAATTTGGGATTCAAGTGGTTCAACCACCAGGGTCTACCCAAATTTAATGCGATACCAGTTATACGTCAGTGAGATAAGCCCATTTATGCAATTAGATCCCCATAGAAATCACCATTTATAACATGGTGAAGGGCTTTAACATGCTTTATGTGATGAAATTCCCACACACTCCATAGTTCTCGCCATCTTTGGGGCATGATTCTCCTTGATTCTCCTCACATAGCACTAGTTCACTGTAATCGCTGAGACCATGTGCAATCCATGTGCTAGTTACTACTAGTTTGTGGTTAAGCCACCAATCCAAAAGAGTCGTTGAAACCACCAGTCGGTCTATATTCATCAGCACGAAGCACGTCAACAAAAAAAATGGCGGCTTTGCGTTCTCTTGAAGAAACCAATTGTGGAAACATACGTTGTTGTTGCTGAACTTGCGAACTTGCACTCCAACAAGTTGACAAAACCACTATCTTCAGCAACAAACCCCTACACATATCTGGGGGATGAACCTTTCACCCGCCATAAAAATACCAAACATCCACAGCCCAAAAAAAAAACATCCACCTGGCCGAAATGTTTCGATCTGATTTCAGCTTCCAAGAAAGCATAGCAGGCTATATTGATCTTGCCAAGAACGTTACATGTATAAAATATATATATATAGCATACATACATACATATATATATATATATAAATATGTATATAATGTATATAATCAGAAGAAATACTATGTTCCTGCTGTGTTTGCAACCGATCATTCGTTCACTGGCCACTGGTCTGATTGAAACCAAACACCAACAGCTTCACGGCTTGACCTCGTCCGGGATCTGACATCACTGGTACACTATGTACCACCTGTAAGACAATTGATACGTAACAATTATAGCCATATATTATATGTACATATATATATAATTAGTCATATATATATATATAATTAGTCATATATATATATATTATGAAATTTATATGATATGTTTATATAATCCCTTCCTCCTATTACTAAACGTCCCCCAAATACTAAAAACTAGGGTCCATCTCTGATTTCGTAAAATTTCAGATTGGCCAATTTGACTTTTAATTGATCCCCTTTAGAACACAATTTAAAAATCAAGCTACCATTTGTGGGTTTTGCCCCCTAATAGTAGAAACTAGTTCACCCCGGGGTGTTTATTATTAGGGTCCGTCCGATTTGTTTTAGTTTTTTATATTAGGGCTTTTAATTTCTTATTAGGGCCCACTTCGAAAACCACTTTTTGGCAATATTTTAATTGCGTTATATACGGAAATTTAATTGATATTGAAATCGGAAAAAAATGTTTTTTTTTTTTTAATTAAGGGTTTAATATTAATAATAGGGTCCGCTTCGAAATCAATTTTTTGGCAATATTTTAATTGCGTTATATAAGGAAATTTAATTGATTTTGAGATCGGAAAAGATATTTGTTTTTTTTATGATTAAGGGTTTAAACTTTATGAATAGGGTTCCCTAATTAAAAATAAATACCCCCCTAATACTAAAAACTACCTGAGGTGCTTATTATTTGGGGGGGTATAGTATTAGGAGGAAGGGATTAATATGGCTCTCTTACAGATGGTTAAATTCTTCAAGTCAGCTTGTCTCCTCTGCACCGATTTTTTTCCCCCCAGGCTCCGAAGCCCTTCGTTTTCGACTCCCGCCGGGGTGCATTTGTTGATCTGCTTCCAACTTCTCTTCCATCAACTGTCGCATCTCCTAGGCCATGGGCATCCCGATGGGAACCAATGGCCATTAGAACTACAATACCCATTAAAAATGAAGGTGCGACCAACAAACAATGGGATTTTTGTATGGGCCATGTATTCTAAGGTCATTTCAGGAACTTATATAAATTGGAGGTACCTGCCATTTATACGGCCTATTCATCCTATTCTTTAAGGCTGTGTAAGGAAATATCACCACAACATATGGCCTTAGATTGTATGGTACACTACCTCCATGTTAGGATCCTGAAATTCCCATTGATCCAAGTAGAATCCAAAGATATAGGTTCTGGTTCAGTAAAGATCATGACATTGACATGAACAATTGTGTTTTATGAAAATTCTACCTCTTTTTATATTGTTTCAGTTCACTCCCCATCCATCCCCATGTCGCAGGCTCCATCCAGGTGCGTCCAAGGCTCGGATTTGGTGCCTTCCAAGTGTTGTGCACCCACCTGCAACTCCTCCAACCTGGCGAAGCCACGCCGTTTTTTGTAACGAGTCGTTGGAAGTTGGATCAGTGGCTGGGGCAAAACCTTGCAAAAAACACTGGGATTAATGGGTTTCAATCTTTTAATGGGTTTGAATGGGTTTTAATGGAAATTCATGGGGATACGGTGTTGGCAAACTATCTTTATAATATTATATTTATATAATATACATGATCAAAACATGATATAAAACTAACATAAAATAACCATCCTATCTTTGGAATTCTTTGGACATCACTTCCACCCACCCCAAGTACTGCTTGGCCAGGCAACTTATGTTCCATAAGCTGCTCAAAGATCTCACCGCCGTAGACCTTGTCCTACAGCCAAGTTGCCAGCCCAGCGATGATGGCGGTTGTAAAGGTCATACAAGCTGGTGCCCCCGTTCGATAGCCAAGTTGGTGCAAATAATAACTCCCATTTCACTATGGTTAATAGATGTTTATAGGATATCTCGAACTAGTTGGGCTTATAACCAATTTATAAATATTTATAAGATGTTTATAGGATATATCGAACTTATAATCAATTTCACTAGTGGGGACAGCCCCTTGGGTTCGATGGAAAGTAGGACAATTCTGGCCACCATCCCAAGAAAAAACCCGCCATCGCCTTGCCGACGGTGCCTTCACCAGCAGCAGTGGACTTCACCAGCAAGCGACAGGCATCTTCCTGGGGGGCAAAAATGCTGAGGACATGCTTCGGAAATGTGCATTTCCTTGGATTTTCACCAAGGAAAATGGAGATTTAGTTAGCTAAATTGACTTAGTTCACAAAAAACATATGAACATGGTGATGTAACCCACAAAAAAATGGATTTAAGCAACAAAAAATGATCGTTTGACCAGGATAAATGTGGATTTCATGAGACTGATAGTTGATTTATGACAGCTAAATTGACACTATCATTATACACATGGTGAAGTGTTGCATTCATAGGGGATATAACTATAGGTAATGGGGTAGTCTCACCTTGGATAGGTTTCTGTTCGTTTATAATTTCAATGACTGGGACGTTAAACGCGGGTTTGTAAACAAACCTAGGATATGGTTGGTAAATTGCTGGGAAATGGTTGGGAAATGGTTCGGAAATCCCTGCTCAATCCGATGAATGGATGTAATTTGGAAATGAACCTGATTGGTAGATGGGTTAATGTCATTTAATATCCCCATGATCCCATACAGGATGGTGCCCCCACAGTTATAAGTTGGTTACTTATACACGCCATTAACTATAGTTATATCATGTTATATCTATACCATAAACATCCGTAAACCATGGATTTCAACCATTTTTTTCGGCAACTGAACGCGAACTCAGGGTGCCCATCCTGTAGTGGGACTTCCTACAGATGCCACAGGTCCAAGGGGCATCACTCACGGAGTCATTCAGTGTGGGCGCCAGATTGGCATATCGATGTCGAAAACTTTTCCTGAGATCTCTCGAGTTTCAGGAAAATTTACCCATCAAAATGGTACCTGTTAATTAATCTTCATGTTCTTATCAACACATATATATATCAATATGGTATTCCTATGGTTGATATTGATATTGACATTTTTCGTTTTCATGTGCATGGTCATCTTTCACATTTGTTTTCATCAATCACATCTTGAGAAAGGACCGTCAGCTCATCATGTCAAATGATTGGTGGTTTCAATGACTGTGAAACATATTTGCCAATCGGGAACATAATCCCAAATAGGATGGAAAATTACATGGTGAGGCCGTCCCCGTGATGTTTGTTGGTTTTTTTAACCCTGGAATAATATAGTTCGATATATCCCCCTGGGCCCCTAGGCCTTAATCTGTCCAGCAGTTAACCAAGTGAACTTTTTGTCAAATTAGCGATTTCGCCAAGGAAGGCTTTACCTTCCAGACCAACCAGCTGATGGTTAAAGAGGCAAAATGACCCATGTTTCCCCCGAAACCGTGCCTATCATTTACCTATCATGGCTTGGAGAAACCCTATCGTGATTGATTATTACAACTATAATCTATCCAAATGGTTCCAAAAAATTCTGGTTATACTGATAGGGAAAACAAGATGCAGCCCACGAACCCGAATGCAGCCACGTAGAACACGTTTGTGAAACATGTTTTTGAACAGTCTTGTGCATTTTCCCCTGTTACCGTACCAGTGCACTGTAGACTGTGGAATGCTGAAGAGGATGGAGTGCAAAGTGTGGAGGTTGGAGTATAAAGTGTGGAGTGTGGAGTGTAAAGTGTGATCTGTGGAGTGTAAAGTGTGATCTGTGGAGTGTGGAGTGTTGAGTGTGGAGTGTAGGGTGTGGAGTGCAAAGTGTAAATGTAAAGTGTGGAGTGTGAAGTGTGAAGTGTAGAGTTTGGAGCGTACAGTGTGGAGTGTAAAGTGTAGAGTGTAGCGTGTGGAGTGTGGAGTGTAACGTGTGGAGTGTAGAGTGTAGAGTGAAAAGTGTAAAGTGTGGCGTGTGCGTGTGGAGTGCAAAGTATAGAGTGCGGAGTTTAAAGTGTAAAGTGTGGAGTGTGGAGTATGAAGTGTAAAGTGTGGAGTGTAGAGTGTGGAGTGCAGAGTGTGAACTGCAAAGTATAGAGTGTAAAGTGTGGAGTGTAATGTGTAGAGTGTAGAGTGTGGAGTGTGGAGTGTAATGTGTGGAGTGTAAAGTGTAAAGTGTGAAGTGTAGAGTGTGGAGTGTAGTGTGTGGAGTGTACGGTGTAGAGTGTAGAGTGTGAGGTGTGGAGTGTGGAGTGTGGGGTGTACAGTGTGGAGTGTAAAGAATGGAGTGTAAAGTGTAGAGTGTGGAGTGTGGAGTGTCCTCACATGTCACAACATGCCACGCCTGCCACTGATTTTGCACATTGCCACCACTTGACGCAACCCTCTCAAAAAACACGAACGCGACACGTCTGAAGTGCTGCGCCTGCCACGCATGATGACGATGGAGGTCTCAAGTGCGACGCCTGTCACGAAAACTGCAGCTCATCTTTTGAAAACGACGCAAAAGTATTGCGCCTGCCACACAAAACGACTTTCAACACGTTTTCAAACACGTGCATGAGAATATCACCAAGTGCCACGCCTGCCACGCAAAACGACTTGACAACCGGCTTGGTTGCAGCTTCCCCCAAAGACACAGCGACGGCAGCAGAAAACCAGAGAATCGAGACGGGACATGTTGCTTACATAGTCCCGTTTTTTATAACTAGTTAGCAGAATTAGCTAGTTACTAACTAATTATAAAACAGTTATAAGTCTTTATAAGGTGTTATAACTCACTATAACATAACTTAACTAGTTATAAAGTATGCTAAGTAGTTAAGATTTTTATCTTAATTAATAATTTTAACTAATTTTTAACTAACTAACATAACTCTTGCTAATTAACTTAATTTTTAGCCAGAGTTAGCTAGAGTTAGCTATTTTTTCTCTTTGTATATTCTTATTTAAAAACATATAGTAAATGCTTTGCATTTCATGAAGAAATGTGATTTTTATGTACATTCATTGCCTTGGTGGCATTGCATCAATGTGGTTTTGCTTGTTTGGTAAGGTTCCATCAGGTGCCTGAATGGGAATACATCCACCATGGTTCAAATTGCAACAACATGTAGCCATTGGACCAGATACAAACGACATGAAGGTAGACATCCAAAGGGTTTGCACCATCAGTTGCAATGATGGCAAAGCTATTCCAGTGCCTGCCACCTTGCTGCAAGAACATGGTGGTCGCCAGTGGCTGAAGCTCAGACCCACTTCCCAACCCATGAACCAAATGGTGTATGGCAAAGTGGACAAGAATGCTTCCTTTTCCAACCATCCAAAGTTCCAAGACTTCATTGCCAAGAGGAACCAAGTATGGGCCAAAGAAGAAACAGAGGACCAAGTGTGGGATGCTGCCAATGAAGATGAACCAAAGCCATCAGCCAAGAAGAGAAAGAGGGAGGATCCAGAAGTGGTGTCAGTTCCCCTGGCTGGAGTGGCCATCTCTTGCTTGATGCAAGGCCAAAGGCCAACCAAAAGTGATGTGGTTGTGCCACTGGAAGCAAGCCAGTTGGAACCCATTTTTGAACTTTTGCAGGAAGATGCAGACCAACTGAAAGCCAGGAAACCTTACCAGAGAAAGGTTCAAAAGGAGCAAAAGCAACCAGAAGAAGCAGCTCCCAATATGTGACAATTTTGAAGGCCAAGTGCAAGCCAATGGCTCAGTTGGAAAAAGATCACTTGCAAGTGCTTGCCACCATGGCATTATACATTCAGTGCCTGGTGGCATTGCATCAAGTGAAGCAGCCAAAATGGCATTGCATCATGATGAATTGAGCACCAAATGAAGCACATCCATTTTGGCATGTGGTTGCACATTGCTTGGTGTGCCATTGCTTCATGGATTCTTGAAGCCAAGGAAAGCCACAAGCATGACAGGTAAGACAAAAACTAGTGCAACAGAAACCAGGTACCAAGGTTTGCACCACATAAGTCAGCCATGGCTGCTGCCCTTGCCAAAGACATGGTTGACCCACAGTGTGTTAAGGCCATCAATGCCTTGCTTGCAAGCAAGCTACCTGTCAACCAGCAGGTGGACCAAATGGTAGCTAGTTACAAAAAATATGGCTTGGCTTACACATGCACAGTCAACCCAAGTGAAATCCTTTGCCATCCCCACAACAGAGCCAACCAAATGTTGTCCTGGGTGGACATGTGGGACAAAGGCACCAAGATGTTGAGCATTGGGATGAAGAAGCAATTCTTGGGAGAATCCATTGCCATAGAGACCAGCACTGACAGTACCACCAGAAAGGAGCAGCTGGAGGCCAACCAGAAGCTGATCCAGGAATCCACAGGGGCCATGGCACCCATGAATGGCACAGGTTTTGGTTCTGAAATTAAAATTGTTGTTTTGTTTCAACATGCGCCAGCCCAGGCTTTCTGAGCTTGTCCACAAGCCACACCACAGCTTTCTTGAGGGCCATCAACCATGGGTGTCTCCCAGAAGGGCAACCAGCTTTGGAGCTCCAAAAAGATGACACGTGTTGGGAACTCATCCAAGATGGGTGGCCATGGCTGATTCTGAGCCATTTGGTGGAGAAGCAGTGGCCAATGCTTCCCAGCATTATCCAAGGGGCTTTGAACTCAGCCAATGCCATTGCCAAAGCAGCCAATGAATTGGAATTGGCAGCTATGGTGGCCCACTTGTTTTCCCAAGGCATTGGATTGGATGAAGCCAAGCAGAGGATCCAGGCAACCACCACTGTTTTACCTGAACAGTTGACCACTCTTTCCCACTTTGTGAAGACATTCTTTGGTGGTGACACGTTCCCCTTGTTGGCTTTCCTCCAGAACTTCAGTTTCTTGGAACATTAAATGCTGTAGCATTGCCATATATGGCATTCCACCAATTTCTGTGCAGAGTTGTTGAATTGTTTTTTGTTTTTGAAACTAAGGTAGGAACTTCAACATTCAGCTCCAAGTGGGCCAAGACTTGTTGGAGGCCATCACCTACACCAATTTCAAAGTTCATGGGCAAGTTTTTCCATTTAGGGGGGTTGCCATGTGGTGTGCTATGCTCACCACCAACAAACATCAATCAGGAATCCAAAAGCTTTTGGTGAAAAATGACATTGATAAACTGAAAGGTCCATGTTCCATGGACAAGTTGAAACAGAGTGAGGAGCTGCTCAAAGCCAGCTGGTCCATTGTGACACAGCACTCAGATTCCCACCACAGCTACAAATGCTTTGGCAGGCTTTGCGCCAGGTGCATTTTGTATTTGGTAGGCAAGCAGAAGTTTTCCAGGGAGTCCAAGGTGTTTGAAACTTTGGAGAGCATGGTGGAGCTTTTCACCCAGGAGATGTCCAACACAACAATGCAGCAGGCACAGCAGCCAAAGGAAGACCAGAAGCCAATGGATGTTTTGCATGCCAATCCTCGACAAGTGGCTTTGCTCCAAAATGGTCACATTAAACTGGGTCAGCAGCACCTGGGTTTTATTAAGTGTTCCCCAGCCTGGTGGCATTGCATCAATGACTTCAGCATACATGCTGTTCTGGCAATACTTGTTTTTGACCAAGGTACCAAATGCAAAAAGATTACCCTGGCATGGTCTTTGCCTGCACTTCCATGAGTGACACCACCATCACCATGGTGCACAAACCTCCTTTGGAACAGGAGATCCAAGTTGATGTGCCATTTGCAGACCTTGGCAAATGGAAGGTGACCAGGTGCCACATGGCCAAAGTTTGCCCAGCTCCCACTGTGGAGCCATTGCTTCCACAGAATGTGCCTTATTGCCAGGAGGAGCGCTTGAGGCTGCAAGCCACTTTGGCCTTGCATGAAGCCCATGACAAGCACCAAGTGAACCATTTGCAAGTTGCCTTTGTGACCAGCCCCACAGGCTTGTACACATTGCAGCCTTTGAAAAAGGCCAAGGTGCTGAAGCTGGTTCCCATTGGCAATGTTTCCAAAGCCAAGGAATCACCACCCAAGGGTGCTATCTTGATGGACTTTGGTGGATTGACCTGGCAAATCCAAGGTTGGAAGCAATTCCAAAGTTTTGAGGATGCCAGTCCCAAGCCCAATGATACATTGGTGCCATACTTTTGGTGTAAAGCAACCAAGGAGGACTCCAACATGGAGTTTGGCCATGTGAACCTGTCCACCAACTATGGCACACTGAAGGTCCCAGTTCTCACCAATTCCAAAGCTGTGGAAGCCAACCAGGTTCTCTTGTACCAGAAGGTCGATGATGACACCACTGAAGCCACTGAGACCACTGAGGGAGCCACACCTAGCAAGAAGAAGAAAGCCAAGAGATAAACACTCACCACCAGAGGTTGAAAAGAAACAAAAGTGTCATATGCTTTGTAGCATTGCATCAGGTGCTGTTGGGAACCACCAGCTACATAGCATTGCATCAAGCAAGGCCCTGTGGCATTCCAACTCAAATTTGTTCACTTGATTCTTGTTGCCATTCTGGCATTACATCCATGATTTCACATGGTCCAGCCATGAGATGTGCACAAGCTTGATCTAAGTATATAATGGGTTGCAGTTACAGCCCAAAGACCCATGAGGGCCATGCAAGGTGTTTCCTTGCAACCTCCAAGGCTTGGAATCTAGCTCTTCACCACCATTTGCCAATGATGGTGAAGAGCTAGGTGCCCTGTCATGGGGAGGTTGAGTGGGGAGGGGTGGGGGTGTCCAAGCTTTCCTTTCATGGACCTTGGACCAGGCACCAAAGGGGCATTGCACCAAGGATTGCACATGTGGATCTGCCAAACACCTCATGGGGGTCAGATGCAATTCATGCCAGTGCTTTGCCATTAGCAAGACAACATGAAGGTGCACACCTGCCTGCTGTTTTCCATGGCATGGCTTTGGCCTTTATCCATTCAAGGCAATGAGAAGATGCACCACTATCCAATATCTTGGCTGGTTGTGCAGCTTCTGGTTTCCCAAGCTTGTTGCCAACTTGATAATGAACAAGTAACACTCATGTTGTGGCTGAAAAAATGATCTTGCAGTTGCTGCATTGAAATTTTGTGTAGTGGTAGTGTTGGTGCTTAGGTATTGCAAGGAATACTATTTAGAAGGTGCCATGGCATGTGCTGGTTGCCATATTGGCATTGTAAACATGCATTGGCAATTGTGGCATCCAGATGTCTAGCAGCCATAATGGCATTACATCAGCAAGCGAAAGTCTAGCAGCCATAATGGCATTACATCACCAAGTGAAAGACTTTAGCATGCCACCACCATGCCATGGGGGGCTGACCTGTAAAACTTGCAGCTGTGCTTCCAAAGGGTCATTGCCACACTGGACAGCACTTCTTTGCTTCCAAGCCATGGGCCAAGGTTTGTCTGCACCACCAGCCTCTGCTGAAGCTGCCATGGTGACAACAGGCAATGTGGATCCAGCCACTGGAAAGTACTTTGCCAATGGACCATGGCAACCAGGGCCTCCCTCCATAGTTGACCTTTGCCATTTCATTCCAGGTGATCCATTTTGGTGGAGTGTCCACTGCAGCACCCCAGGGTGCCAAAGCTGGTTGTGGGTGGAGAAGACCAGACTCCCACAGTTCCAGCAGTGCACCCAGTGCCAGCAACCCTGGATCCAGAGCTTCCTTACCAATGGGGCAAACAAATGGCATGATGGCCCACCGGATGACCAGCAGTAGCCATGACCAGCAAATGGTGCCAAAAGGCATGCCAATATGGAGGGAAAGAAAGAATGGCTGAACCAGCAGTATGTTCTTTCCATGCACTTGGTTATCTAATGTTGGAAGCATTGATAATATAGTTGTTTTTTAAAATAAACATTTGCTTTATGTGGAATTTGTTTACCAAGACCATGGTACACTCAGATCATATGATCAAATTATGGTATTGCCATATTGCAAGAATTATTGTTATGTATGTATATATATATATTTGTAGCCTTTAATGGCATTGCATCAATGTTCATGTCACCCCAACATGGTTGCCACTAGTGGCATTACATCAAATAATTATCTTTGTTCCCATAAACTCATTAGAACAAGTTTTCCACATACATATGCCACCATGGCATTACATCAATTTTACCATGTGTGTTTGGTTTGCCTGTTTGTGGCATTGCATCATTTCTTTGCATTCAAGCTTGGTGATTTTTTTTTGGGGGGCAGCAATTTGTCCCCAAGGTTGCCATAGCTTCCCAAGACTCCAAGCCAATTGCTCACCATGGCCAAGGTGTCCAAGCCCATGAAGGTTTCCATGAAGGCCACCAAGAAGGTGCCAGCCATGAACTCCCAAGAGACCATGCCAGATGAGTCCAAGGGGTTGTACCACGCAGTGCTCCATTGCACCAAGCCCAAGTGCCCATCTTGGATCTTCATGAGGAAGTTCCATGGTGGCCATTGTGTGGTTTGCCACACACCATGGAGCCAGAGCTACCCAAAGGGTGCCATGTGGTGGTCAGATGTGACCAAAACCACCAAGAAGAAGGCCACCAAGCCACTTCCAAACGACCAGAAGCCCAAGAAGGCCATGAAGGCCATGAAGGCCCACAAGACCATGAAGGCCAAGTGAGCGGGAGGCCACAACCATGGACCAACTCTTCCAGGTGCTGATGGAAAGAAAGCTGCTTGACCACCATTGCCATTGTGGCATTCCATCAGTTGCATTTGTGTCCATACCACTTACTTTTGCCATGGCCATTGTGGCATTACATCAATGTGGATTTTTGCATTGTTTTTTTTGCCATTATGGCATTGCATCAGATGTTTTTTTCTTGGGAACCAGGCCCATTGCAGCCTGCCACCATGGCATTGCATCATTTCCATGAATATTAGTTTCAATAAGGGCAACCCATATACTACAATCTATTTTTCAATATATTTGGTTAGGTTTGATTGTAAATCCATTATCTTCAAGTAAATGTTGTTGCCAATAGTTTCCACCTGCTTTTATTGCAGCCAGACTGTCAAGAGTTTCCATTGAATCCATTCCCACTTGGACTATTGGGTGAGCCATGGTCAACATTTCCATTAATGACTATACCATCAGTGAAGGACCATTGGGACGCCACTTGGTGCTTTTCTTCAATGATGGCACCAGCCAAAGGTAACTTGGATGTTATGGCAAGTAATCCATGGATTTCATTGCATGCAACATCCAAACCACCATAGGGTTTCCATAGTTGAAATGGGGGCTAAGGTACCCAGTGCCTGCTCCCAATCCAGAAGGGTCCATGAGGACCAAATGGACACTGGTGACCAATATCAATGGAGAGAAGATCCAGCATAGGGTCCATCAAGCTCCAGGCCATGCACTCCAGATGATTGAGGTGGAGTACTTGGCCAAGCTCATCCATGGGAAGCCCATTGAGGAGACCACTGCATTGGTCCACCATTGGTTCAATTGAAACCATGTTGGATTTCCAGACAAGAGCGTTGAGGTTTAAAAAAAACATCTGTGTTGATTTTTTTGCCATCAATGGCATTGCATCAATATTGATATATATATAATGTGTATATATGGTAATTAAAACTATTTCCTTTTGATTGTCAGTGATGACATCCAAGAACTTGCCAGTGATGGCATTACATCAGACATACCATAACTACATGTTGCCATATATGGCATTGCATCAGATATAGCATAACTAAATGTTGCCATATATGGCATTGCATCAATGTGTGTGTTTTTGTTTTTTTTGGTGTGGTTTGATTTGCCATTCATGGCATTGCATCCATTTATTTTGTTTCATGGTTGTCATTCATGGCAGTTCAAGTAAATATTTTGTTATGATTTCACTATGGTTTTGCATATTCATGATTGTGAAATTGGTTCATACATGGTTGCAATTTGGCTTACCAACATCATTTTTGCCATTGCATGTACAAGCATGCTCAGCGATAAATAATATATAGTATAACATTAGAAAAACAGTTAAGTTCAGAATTCTGAACTTAACTTCAAAATTTCCAGAGTTAGGTTCAGAATTCTGAACCTAACTTCCAAATTTCCAAAGTTAAGTTCAGAATTCTGAACTTAACTCCAAAATTTCCAGAGTTAGGTTCAGAATTCTGAACCTAACTTCCAAATTTCCAAAGTTAAGTTCAGAATTCTGAACTTAATTCAAAAGGTTCAACATAAGTTCAGAATTATGAATTTATGATTTTGATTCTTTTGGGATTATGTCTTGTGAAATCATTTACAAATAATTTTATTAGTCTAGAATAATTCATGGTTGATTCAGATATGTTTGTTCTCAAATAATTATTTATATTTCAGCATATATAAATTTATATATATAGTTTAACAATATTACTACTAAATATAAATATATATATACATAATCATTTTATTTACCAATTCGACCACAATCTCCCATAGCCATGGCTTCTTCCCATGATGATGTCACCAGGTCATTTTTGACCACAGGAGACACCATAGAGAACCAACATATCAGGGAAGGATGGGAGAGGCAAACCATGGCCATGTTTGACAGGCCACTAGAGCCAGATGCAGATGCCTTTATTGCCACAGTAGAAAGAGCCATGATGGCAGAAGAAGACCATAGGGACAGGACTGGAGACCATAGTTGGGAAACCAACCAGATGGAAACAGAAGATTTGGCCAGTGCCCAGGCCATGGAGGTCCAGTGGTACCAGGACCAGGATGAACACATGGAAATTCCAAATGATGCCTCCAGCACATGGGACAGGTATTGGGACCACTACCCAAGACCATTCTCCAATACACCATGGAGAGGTGGAGCAAATGTGCCAGATGCCACTTCCACAGCAGCATCTCCTTTGGGAACTACCACTGCTCCCAAAGCATCTGCCATGACCAGTGGTGCTTCTGCCACACCTGCCAGGTCTACCACAGCAAACCCAAAGGCCAAGTCCCAGCCTGATAACACCCACGCCACTGGTTTGGAGAGCCAAGCTGGTTTGGCTGGTTGCCAAGTACCAGCTGGGTGATTGGGATGGCATCCAGCAATTGATGGATTCCATGAGGTCAGAAATCCAGGGTGGCACCAAAGGTCACCAGTCCTGGAAGTTCAAGGCCCAAAAGTGGTTCCAGTACTGGGACCAAGGCTGGTGGCAGGACCTGGAGCAGCTCCAAGAATGGTATCTAAGCAGCACCTTATTCAAGACCATCTAATGAATTGTGGCCAGCATTTGAATGTCATTGATACCAATGATGATCCCATACTTTCCAGCATGCATTGCTTTGTTTCATTGTTTATGTATCTCTTGGCTTGGCAATCTTCAAAGAAATTGCATCAATTCTCAAAAGCATACATGTTCCCAATTCTTTGCAGCATTGTACAAATATATATTTGCTACACATTTCTGGTGCCACACATGGCATTACATCAAAATACATAAGTTTGTTTGTTTTCTTTTGCCATTTGTGGCATTGCATCAAAATGTTGTCTTGCATTTGCAGGAAGGCAACAATTCCATTGTAAGCTGGCACAAGCACTTGCCAGGTGGTGCAGAGAACCATATTTCCAAGCTGCTCTGGACAAACACAAGAGGGACCTCCAGGCCCAAGGCTACAGCTCAAACCAGCCCGATTGGGCCAGATAGTTTCACCAGACTGCAGAGCCATATGCTGCCCAGCCAAAAGTATTTTGCCAAGTCATACCTTCAGCCTAGTGGCATTACATCAACCAACTAATGATCATTTGCTTCACACTTTCAATATAGAAGCTTAGCCTTTGTGGCATTGCATCACATTGTTTACAATCACAAAATGTTGCCATATATTAGTTTGTAATGTTTAGTGTTTGCATATAAATTATCAACACCAAGACAATCTATACCATCAAGTAGCTTTGGTTGGTTGAAGCCTCAGTGGCATTGCATCAACATTGCCTTGATGGCATTGCATCAACATTGCCTTGATGGCATTGCATCAAGCAGATTAGCATTTTCATTCATAAAAGTTCAAATTCCATTTCTTTATTGATTATGTTTGCTCATTATTGTAAATATACTTCAGACATTCCATGTGCATTTAATTATGCACTGTGTCACAGAACAGCTGGAATTAGCATTCAGCTTTATCCTTTGCATTTGTTTTCCACAAATGTGGCAGGTACACATGAGGTGTAACAATCTTTCCACTCCAAGTGCAACACTACAATCACTAATTGTTTTCCTTTTGGCTGCCAGCTTTGACATCATAGTTTCCACTTGACCAGTGCCTGAGCCAGATGACCAACCTTTGGAAAGTTGAAGACTTTGTTTCTGAGGTCCAGCATTTGGACAAATTGCTGCAAGCACAGCCAAATGGCCAGCTGGGCCAAAGTATGACCACCAGTTTGTGTACCAAGCTCCAAGCTTCCAAGAATTGGACCAGCTCTGCCATTTTGACTTTGATCCAGGCACTTGAACAAAGCACATTGCCTCAGAACAATAAGGAGACCATCCAAGGTGCAATCAACAGCTTGGAAGGCCAGAACCAAGGACACTTGAAGACAGTGTTGCAGGGCCAGATGATTGTTTCCTTCTGCCAATACATTTCCAAATTGGATTGGGAGAAACTGGAAGCTTCACCCAGCAACACCACAGATACCATGTCCATTTTGGCCAAAAGGCTGAAATGTATGGGTGTGGTTTCCATGAAGGAAAATACCAAAAAGCAAGCCATGGCTGTTATCTTGTACCTGCTGGTGCACAAAGGTGGCAAGCCCATGCCCATGCCTGTGACCAAGCATTCCATGATGTCAGAATTTGCTGCCATCTTTTCAGCTACTCCTCAAGGCAGAGCACCAAGCTTAGCAAGGTACCCAGAAGACCCCAGGGACTGTGGACCAGAGTGGTGCCAACTGGCTTACCCAGCAGATGAACCAGCTATGATGACCATCAGCCCTGCATGGAATAGCTTTGTATCTAAACTGCATTCAAGGATCACATTCAAACCCAGATGTTGTTAACCATTAACCATGCTTTTGTCAGCTGCTATGTCTACCAAGGTAATTTGCAGAGATTCCAACAAGGAAGTGAGGAAGAACATAGGTGCTTCCAGTTCCATCTCTGGCAGCAGCTCTGCCCAGGAACCAGCCAAGTCCAGTGACCAGATTGTTTTGGGCATGTTGAGCCAATTGCTGGATCGTTTTGTCCCTCAATCCCCACAAACCCAAAACTTGGACAAACATGCTTGCAAGCAGCCAGCTTCTGTGAACCACAGCTCTGGCAACCAGCAGGGCCAGGGCTTGGAAGAGAATAAGGAAGCCACAGCTTCCCATGGTGCTTCTCCATTGCCTCTTCAAGACACTCCAGCAGAACAGGCTGGCAAAGTTATTGTATCACATTGTTCTGCACTGCAGAGCATGCTTGTTGCCAAGTGGCATTACATCACAAGTCAGCCATTTATGGCATTACATTATTTTTCTGTTTTTTGCACAGCTAGCCTATCCCAACACATTCCTGTCCATGTCAGGCAAAAGCCACTGAAGGCAGTGCCTTGGCCCAGTATGAAGAGCAAGCATTTGCAAATTTGTCAAAGACAAAGGCACAAGCCAAGGGCAAGGCCACCAGTGCCCCCAAGGCCAAAGCAAAGGCCCAGGCCAAAGCAAGTGCCAAAGCCACAGCCAAAGGCAAGGCTTCTGCCCAGAAGCAAATTCTGAAAAGACCAGCTACCAGAGTTCAGTTGACCAAACCCTTGGCCAACCCAGAGCAGAATGGCCACTACACCTACCCAGGACCAGCTGGACCATTTGGTTGTATCAGGTGCCGAGGAAACATTAAAGGCTGTGATAACTGTGTCCAGCCCACTTTTGAAGGTTTGAGATTCAATTCCAGAGCCAATTGGGTTGCTTGGAAACTAGCCAAGGATGGCCACCTGTAAGGTTGAACCATCAGCAGTTGGCCAAGCCATTTGTTGGGGAAGCAAAGACATTTGCATGGTGTACAAATGTGCTTGGCTGTGTGCCAAGGAACCAGACCAGCCACTGACAATTGGCCAGCCACCAGGAAAAAGTTTACATGTGTTTTCTCAGGAATGCACCACTTGTTCACATGGCCTTCCATGGCTTTGCATCATGATTTTGTACCTCTTGCTTGCTTTGCCTGTATGGGCCACTTTGGCATTGAAAGGCATGCAGAACTGCATGCTCTTTTTTTTTACATTAGGCCAATTTTTTGGCATTGCAAAGGAACTCTTACCAATTGACTTTCAAACAGTATATTGCCAATTCTTTTGCAGACAAAGGCTCCAACCAAGCAATATAGCTGAAGAGAATCATAAAGTGATCCAAAGTTTTATACTACATGCTTACAACCCAGAATTGTGTGAATATTAAGTATACATCAAGCACAAGCAAAGCAAATTAGTAACAGCACAATATCATAAAGACTTTAGCTTTACAAGCAATGAGATGGCCACCATGAATAACATGCAACATTTTAGCTTCTTCTTGGCAGTGTGCCAGCTATGGCCTCTTCTTCCAGGCCACAGAAGTTGGCCAAGTTGCAGAACTTCAAAGCCAGCTTGCCACATCGCAGCCAAGCCAGCTTACATGCAATGGTCCAGGAAGCCAATAAAACAGGCTTGCCTGAAGTCAGCTCTGGCAAGCACCAAAGACAAGCCAGAAGAGAGCTTCTGGCCTCATGTGATGGTGGTGCCTTAGGTCCATTGATTCAATCAGAAAATGCCCAAGATGCCCAAGGTAAGCCAGTGCAGGTGTCCTTCACTAATCTCCTCACCTACCTTGTTGCTTTGTTTGCCAGGGGTGGATCATTCCACCAGCTTGTGAAGAAGCAGCATCAGCTCCACCCAAGTTCACCAGCCAGACCATGGCAAATGATTTTGTATTTAGATGAGCTGATACCTGGCAATGTGCTTGGTAGAGCAGAGAGAAAATCTTGGGCATGGTATGCTTCCTTTTTTGAAATGGGGCCACACCTTAGCAGCACAGATGCCTGGCTGACTCTAGCCATTGTCAGAAGCAATGTCATGTCCACCTTGGAAGCAGGTGTCAGCCAAGTCACTGCCATGCTGTTGAAAAACATATTTTGCAGACCCATAAGCCACCCCCAAGGTGGTTTGCTACTGAAGCACCATGAAGGTGATATCAGACTCCATTTCACTTTATCCAGTGTTTTGGCAGATGGAGCTGCCCAGAAGCAAGTGTGGGGAAGCAAGGGGGACAGTGGCATCAAGTTTTGCTTTTTGTGTGCCAACATCAGGGCCAGTGGCACCACAGAAGAGAACATGCATGAGAATACTAGAAAGTATGACCAGCTAGTATTGACCACAAATGGCCAAGTTTTAGAATCATATGCTCAACTGCATGCTAGAAAAGCCATTTGCACCAAAGCCAACTTTGAGCTTTGGGAAAAGGCCACAGGCTGGACCTACAGCCCCTTGGCTTTGATGTTGGATGGCCAATTGAAAGCCATGAAGTTACTGCAGCCTTGCTCCCAATTTACTCATGATTACATGCATGGTGTCTTGCAAGGCACAGGCCCCATGGCAGTGTTTCATTTTTTGTGTGCCATGGACACAGAATTGCAGGTATGGCAATTTTTGGAAGGTTACTTTAAGCACTGGACTTTCCCAAAGCAGTGGAAAAGCCAGCATGTGGGCACATATTTTTCCAAGAAAAAAATGGTTAGCCACAAAAACAACCAAAAATTTTCTTGCCAAGCTTCAGAGCTGCTAGCAATCTTTCCAGTGGTTCGACATTTTGTCCATGCTGTGTGTATGCCAAGGGGTCTTTGCTTGCCAGCTAGCCAAGCATTCCTTGCAATGGCAGCAGTCATTGACCAAGTTCATGATGGAAACCAAGCTGGTGTCATCAGCAGAAATACTCTGCTGCCAGCCATAGAGACATCCATAGAAGGTTTCCACACAGCATTCCCTGCCATACCTTTGATAAAAAAATGGCATTGGCAACTGCACTTGCCAGATGCCCATGCCAGATTTGGAAAATTACCAGGTTGCTTTGCCAATGAGAGAAAGCACAAGCCCATTGGTGCCATGGCAACTTTGCTGCACAACCAGAAAAATGTTGAAAAAAACTTGCTGGAGCAGGTTCTGGCACAAGAAATGTGCACCTTGGACACACCAGATCTGTTCCAAGATGGTGTGTTCCTAGTGAACCCAATAAAAGCTTCCAAGAAGACATTGCAGACTCTCTCCAGCATGCTTGGTGAAGCCATGCCCCATGCTCTCACTAGCCAGCAGGCAAGTGTGAACCACACTGCTTGCCACAAAGGTGATGTTGTTATTTACCAAGCAGGCAGCACTCTTGGCATTGCAGAGGTGCAACTCCATTTGCTTTTGAATGGTGTAGTGACCACTCTGGTCCAGCCTTGGCAAGTGAAAGAATGGTTTCCAAACCAGCAATATGCATTGTGTACCATCGACACCGACCCAGGATGTGTCACCACTGCCAGCATCTTGACAGCTGTAATTTGCCATAAAGGTCATCCAGAAGCCAAAGTGCTTCTGCCATATCCCATTTGCATCAAACTATTGGCTTAAACCATCAAACTATTGGCTTAAACATGTACCCAAAACAATTACCCAGCTGCTGCCAATTTTGGCATTGCATCATCAGCTTGGTTTAGCACATTGGCCCCACATGGCAATTAGCATTTGACATGTTGCCTGATGTGGCATTGCATCATACAAGTGACAGGTCTTATGCTGTTTTTTAGTTTTTTAGTTGGGAGGCTATTGGAACATTTTGTTTTTGGAAGGCATTCTTTTGCAGCAATTGGTGTGATGTGCTGCATGTGTTGCTTACTCTTACTTTCCTTTTGCTACAAAATGCGGATTCATTCTTTTTTGAATAAACAGCTTGATTTCAAATGATTCTTGGTACTTATTTGGTTTCATTCTTTGTTACACAATGTTCATATTGAATTACATACTTTCTTTTTGAACATACCATGACATTCATCCTGGACAATTGTCCCATATATATGGCTCAATGTTTCTCTTTGAAAATTAAAGCTTTGGTAGCCTCTTGATGCCAGCAAACCTTTTTTTCCTTGAAGTGGAAAGCGTTTTTTCTTACATTCAAAACAACACAAAAACAGAGTTAGCAAGAGTTATAACTAGTTAGCTAACTCAACATAACTCTACATAATTAACATAACTCTACATAACTAGTTATAAAAAACGGGACTATGTAAGTGGAGCCTCAAAACGAGCGTTTCGTGCGAGACCTCCTCAAATTTTCATAGTTTGTAGCTCCAAAATCGATGTTTTCCTATACGAGTTTATTCATGAAGCTCAATTTTTTTTTGCCTCAAAATCGATGTTTCGTGCGAGGCTTCCGTCAATTTTCATCCGCCTTCCACGGAATTTGCCTGACGCAGCCCCGACAATGCGATTCGCAAAAAACACGCAACACGACACGTCTGAAGTGCTGCGCCTGCCACGCGACATGACAACGGAGGTCTCCAAAGTGTTGCGCCTGCCACGAAAACTGCAATGCATCTTCTGAAAACGTCGCGAAAGTATTGCGCCTGCCACACAAAAAACTTTCGACACGTTAAGAAACACGTCTGAATGTCACGAAGTGCCACGCCTGCCACGCAAAACGAAGCAACGCGACGCTGGAAACCTGCAAAAGTGACTTCTTTCGACGGCGGCATCCATACATGATCTTCTCACAATTCTGCTTTCGGGTTTGCATCAGGAAAGGGTTAACAGCTATCGGCTCAGGGCTCCCTGGCTCTTGCAACTGGCATGGAGCCACTGCTGCAGAACTTGCCATAGGCACGGCCATACGGGCCTCGCCGGAACGGTTGCGGACAGTTGCAAACGGTTGCGAACGGTTGCGCAACGTCGAGCGAACACAGCCTCAACCCCCAGACCCCCAGAGTGATACGGGAACCCTTGCTACGCATCCGGGAAAAAAACATGATTATCCCATGAATATGCCATTCACCACTATCAAACAAATTGCCACGTTTGTTGATTCCCCTATCAAGCCGAGCTGAGCAGCAAGGGCCAAATGATCGAGTGCCCGCCCGAGAGATGAACGGCATCCGCCAAACGAAGGTCTTGCACTTGCTGCAGCATCACTTCGCGATTCCTTGAGAGGAACAAAATATTAAAAAAAACGCCTGGGTCGGTGTGTTTGGGAAGGCTGCAGCAGGTTGGATGGTCCATCATAGATCCAACCATATCTGATATGGTGTTCAGGGCCGTCATAAAAAATAGGAGAAATCCCAATTCCATCAAATGGTTAATCGCCGTATTCCCCATGAGAAATTGCCGTTTGGGGCGTATGCCCCATTTGCTGACAGACCCAAAGGGTGTTACATAGACTGTTCAAGCACCAGAAATCGCCACAAATCTTAGAGGTATTGAGAATTCAAAACCGAAGATGATTTCTTGCCGGTTTGGCGGTTTCAACCCAGCAGTTAAAATCGTCCTATCTTGACCGACTGGAAATGGAACTATTATCATAATCATACATACATAGTTGAAACATCTTGAAACTACCAATATATCATCAGTCAGTTCTGGACCTAACCCTCTGGTAAACTAACATAGCTATTGAAAATTGCCATTTATAGTGGATTTACCCATATAAAATGGTGATTTTCCATAGTTAACGTTTACCAGAGGGTAACCCTCTAACCCTGGATATCAGTTCTGGAGCATCCCTCCCCTTGCAGTGCCAAGGCGCACACGATCCGCTTGTCCAACATCATTGGGACGCAAGCAGCAGACCAACCAGGCTTTGGCCTTGGAAGCTGGTCGTCCCTGCAATAGGGTGAGTACCTGGGGATATAATAATATAATAGGATATACTAGGGGTATAGCCAGATTTTTTATTAGGGTATAGCCAGATATAATAGAGGTATAGCAAGATTTTTGATAGGGGTATAGCCAGATATAATAGGGGTATAGCAAGATTTTTGATAGGAGTATAGCCAGATATAATAGGGGTATAGCCAGATTTTTGATTAGGGTATAGCCAGATATAATAGGGGTATAGCCAGATTTTTGATTAGGATATAGCCAGATATAATAGGGGTATAGCCAGATTTTTAATAGGGGTATAGCCAGATATAATAGGGGTATAGCCAGATTTTTGATTAGGGGTATAGCCAGATATAATAGGGGTATAGCCAGATTTTTAATAGGGGTATAGCCAGATATAATAGGGGTATAGCCAGATTTTTGATTAGGGTATAGCCAGATATAATAGGGGTATAGCCAGATTTTTAATAGGGGTATAGCCAGATATAATAGGGGTATAGCCAGATTTTTGATCTGGGTATAGCCAGATATAATAGGGGTATAGCCAGATTTTTGATAGAGGTATAGCCAGATATAATAGGGGTATAGCCAGATTTTTGATCTGGGTATAGCCAGATATAATAGGATATAATGAATATTGATGATACAAAAAAGATCAAAAAAGGTGGTGAACTCGCCGTTTCCATCGTGTAATCGCGGCTCCACCTCAGTAAATCCACCAGGCAGGGAGCATCATACGTGGATTTGACCAGCAAGACTTTTGGGTACCAACTGATCCCAAAAAAATGGATATGATATAACCAAAATTAGAAGAACATCAGGATTAAATCAAACAAGTTGTGGGATATAACCAGCAAGATTGGGGTTGAATCAGCAAGTCATTGAACTGCCTGGTTGTCACGGAGTCGCAAGTGGCTATGTCTTCTTTAGCAACAAGTTTCAATGAGGCCTACGATATACCAAATGTACCATATCCACACCTGTCATAGTGTGAGCTGTAATTTGTCTTGAATCGATTATGGAAAAATTATATAGCGCCTCTGGTAATCAAACATGGCAATAATCCCGCATGGGATGATTGTCCCATTCGCCATTCGCCCATTAAAAAGAGGGTTTCCCCACCCAGCCCGCCTCACCCTGAAGACTGTGATCCAAAGCCTCCAGGCCCTAGCACGGCGCGAAGCTCGCGCTTCGGAGCTCGAGAAGCTTGGGGGAATTTGATGTAGAAAACCCATGGGGGAATTCCAGGTCGATTTCACCAACAAAAGGATTCAACATGATTCAACTATGTTGAATCATGTTCAAGTATAGCGAAGAATGTCGTCAAATATGTTATTGATATATATATATATACATATATATGTCATATTATATTATATATATATATATATTTATGTATTGAAATATCTGGCCGTGGCTGGAAAAAGACGGCTGGATCACCGTTGGAAGCCTTGATCCAGACCAAACATATCTTGGGAGGCTCCCAGGCATCCTTGGGTTTCGTCATACCCACGGTGGGAACCTCAGCCAAATCCATACAAACCCCATTTTTAGGGAAGTTGGAAGTCCAATTTTGGAGTGTACAAAGCTCATTACGTTCGAGCAAATTCATAAAACACTTCTATTTCGGTTCATCAAAACCATTCGAAACATTTTTGTTGCTATCAAATTACTTTACTTCGTGTGATCCCCACCATGACATTTATACATGTTCTTACTGGCACATCTTCTGGCATTCTATCTGACATATCTTCTGACATTCTATTTGGCATTCCATCTGGCATATCTTCTGGCATATCTTCTGGCATTCTATCTGGCAAATCTTCTGGCATTCTATCTGGCATATCTTCTGGCATTCTATCTGACATATCTTCTGGCATTCTATCTGGCATTCTATCTGGCATATCTTCTGGCATATATTCTGACATATCTTCTGGCATTCTCTCTGGCATTCTATCTGGCATTCTATCTGGCATATCTTCTGAAATATCTTCTGGCATATCTATCTGGCATATCTTCTGGCATATTTTCTGGCATTCTACCTGGCAAATCTTCTGGCACTCTATCTGACATTTTATCTTCCTACACGAGGTCCGGCAGGGAACACTGGGCGTGGATGGTCGTGGTTGAGGTCCGGCAGGGAACACTGGGCGTGGATGGCCGTGGTTGAGGTCCGGCAGGGACCACTGGGCGCGGATGGTCGTGGTTGAGGTCCGGCAGGGAACACTGGGCGTGGATGGTCGTGGTTGAGGTCCGGCAGGGAACACTGGGCGGGGATACTCGCGGTTGAGGTCCGGCAGGGAACACTGGGCGGTGATGGTCGTGGTTGAGGTCCGGCAGGGCACACTGGGCGTGGATGGTCGTGGTTGAGGTCCGGCAGGGAGCAGGAGGAGAGGAGACGAGGAGAGGAGAGGAGAAGAGAGGAGAGGAGGAGGAGGAGGACGAGGAGGATGAGGAGGACGACGAGGAGGAAGCAACTGACATAAAATCTAACAACCCTCACCTGGCAGGTGGGGAAAAAGATTTCCATGTTCGTATTTTTTGTTAGAGATCAAATCATCGAACATCAGGTTCAAATCCCAGCTCTTTGTGTTTTGTTGGGCAACACATCATTAAACACCATTAAGCAAACACCAGGCTCAAATCCCAACTCTTGGTGTCTTGTTGCATACCAAGTCATTGAACATCCATTAAACATCCATCAAAATCCATGGCTATATTTAAATCATCTAAAAAAAACTGTATTTTGTTGGACAAAATCGCCATGCTGGGTTGGCGAAATCCCCCATTTTTCCCGATTGAAATCCACCCGCCCCAAAATCGTCGCCTCCTGCGCCGCATCAGTGCCCGAGGATGGGGGTTTTGACAAGGCCACACTGCGGCAAAGTTTGCCTTGGAAACCGCACGGAACGTTCCCCCCAAAAAATGGTGAAACAAGGCGATTTGACCATGAAAAATGGCGATTTAACCTTGGATTTAAGCAACGAAACTTGTGCATACTTTGGGATCAACCAGCCATGAGATGACCACTATCATGGTTGCTTAAGCGTCCTTGTAGAATGGTTACTTGATGGCTCGATGGTGATGCTACAGGAATGTTAAGCGTTGACAGATTGGAACATATTGGGACCTCTAGCTCATCTATTTATAATGCTTGTTCATTTGGATTTAACTGGCTGTATGGGAATATAATGGCATGGACTGAGGATATGATGAGAATACCATGCAATACATATATGTCACCAAAAATGCGGGATACTTCATGAGATATAGTAGGGATATCCATGAATTTGGGAGTTTAGGATATTAGGGGATTTTGGGGCGGTAAATTGAGCAAACGCGAGGTAAAATGCACCCACGACAAAAGGACCCTGAAAATTGTGGATATCAGCATTTGTCCAACCACGAGGTATACCCCAGAATTGCCATTACAATAAGAATCATTTTGATAAGCAGATAAGCATCGGAAAAACAACAACATTTGGGGTACCTTACCTTGAAACAGACCCATATTTGACCAAGCACATTGAGACCTTTGTTCAATCAGCAAAGAAATGGATCGTATGGACACTTGAGCCGGGATCAATACACTGCAACAGTTCTGGATTCTGTGCAGGGGTAGCTCACCCTGGTTCATTGGCTGGCTTACAAACACTAGGATTTCGCTTGCGCGAGGTCCTTATTGAGGGGGTTTTGGACGTGGCTCATCAAAGAACGGCAAATTCTACCCTTTGCCAGTTGGTTTAACTCAGACCCAGATCTTCTGGTTCTTTCTCCCGTGATGTTGTCCCGTGGAATGTCCCACAATGTGGGCACCCCCAGTAAAAAGTTGCTTATGACCCCAAATGACCCCAATACTATAGCTCTAATTACCATGACCCGTAGCAAAATTGGACTTCTAACCCCACCCAACTTGGCTATCTATGGGGGGCCCACATCCATCTTCGATCTCTAGGTGAAACCCATGGATCCGAGCGGCACGAGGATTGTCCCAGAACTTGACACATCTCTGAGGACAACTTGTTGCCACTCGCGGCGGTCACAAAACCTGGGTGTTTTTTTCGCGTGGAAAAACATGGCTGGCACAAGCTCATAGAGTTTGTTGACAAAGTCATGTTCAACACCCCAAGCACATGATATTCATGATACGAGTACTCTGTATATATATATATGATCGAGAGACCTTTAGGTACCATTTTGTTCCGGTTAATTCTGATAATTTTTAGAGCCTTTTGGATAATTGAGAGGATTTGAAGAATTAAATCATTTAATCCTTTTAATCCTTTTAATCCTCCAGAGCCTTTTGGGGGATTAAAAGGATTAAAAGGACTAAATGATTTAATCCTTTTAATCCTTTTAATCCTCCAGAGCTTTTTGGAGGATTAAAAGGATTAAAAGGATTAGATGATTTAATCCTTTTAATCCTTTAATCCTCCAGAGCCTTTTGGAGGATTAAAAGGATTAAAAGGATTAAATGATTTAATCCTTTTAATCCTTTTAATCCTCCAGAGTCCTTTGGGGGATTAAAAGGATTAAAAGGATAAAATGATTTAATCCTTTTAAACCTTTTAATCCTTTTAATCCTTTTAATCCTCCAGGGGGTCCGGAATTCCCGGCCCAAGCCCTTGAGAAATATATTTAAATCCATTTAATCCTTTTAATCCTCCAGAGCCTTTTGGGGGATTCTAAGGATTAAAAGGATTAAATGATTTAATCCTTTTAATCCTTTTAATCCTCCAGAGCCTTTTGGAGGATTAAAAGGATTAAAAGGATTTAAAGAATTAAATTGCTGGGCTTTTCTTGGGATTCTGGGAGGTCTGGAGGATTAAAAGGATTAAAAGGATTAAAAGGATTAAAAGGATTAAAAGGATTAGATGATTTAATCCTTTTAATCCTTTAATCCTCCAGAGCCTTTTGGAGGATTAAAAGGATTAAAAGGATTAAATGATTTAATCCTTTTAATCCTTTTAATCCTCCAGAGTCCTTTGGGGGATTAAAAGGATTAAAAGGATTAAATGATTTAATCCTTTTAATCCTTTTAATCCTTTTAATTCTTTTAATCCTCCAGGGGGTCCGGCATTCCCGGCCCAAGCCCTTGAGAAATATATTTAAATCCATTTAATCCTTTTAATCCTCCAGAGCCTTTTGGGGGATTAAAAGGATTAAAAGGATTAAATGATTTAATCCTTTTAATCCTTTTAATCCTCCAGAGCCTTTTGGAGGATTAAAAGGATTAAAAGGATTTAAAGAATTAAATTGCTCGGCTTTTCTTGGGATTCTGGGAGGTCTGGAGGATTAAAAGGATTAAAAGGATTAAAAGGATTAAATGATTTAATCCTTTTAATCCTTTTAATCCTCCAGAGTCCTTTGGGGGATTAAACGGATTAAAAGGATTAAATGATTTAATCCTTTTAATCCTTTTAATCCTTTTAATCCTTTTAATCCTCCAGGGGGTCCGGAATTCCCGGCCCAAGCCCTTGAGAAATGTATTTAAATCCATTTAATCCTTTTAATTCTCCAGAGCCTTTTGGAGGATTAAAAGGATTAAAAGGATTTAAAGAATTAAATTGCTGGGCTTTTCTTGGGATTCTGGGAGGTCTGGAGGATTAAAAGGATTAAAAGGATTAAAAGGATTAAATCATTTAATCCGTTTAATCCTTTTAATCCTCCAGAGCCTTTTGGGGGATTAAAAGGATTAAAAGGATTAAATGATTTAATCCGTTTAATCCTTTTAATCCTCCAGAGCCTTTTGGAGGATTAAAAGGATTAAAAGGATTAAATGATTTAATCCTTCTAATCCTTTTAATCCTCCAGAGTCCTTTGGGGGATTAAAAGGATTAAAAGGATTTAAAGAATTAAATTGCTGGGCTTTTCTTGGGATTCTGGGAGGTCTGGAGGATTAAAAGGATTAAAAGGATTAAAAGGATTAAAAGGATTAAATGATTTAATCCTTTTAATCCTTTTAATCCTCCAGAGTCCTTTGGGGGATTAAAAGGATTAAAAGGATTAAAAGGATTAAATGATTTAATCCTTTTAATCCTTTTAATCCTCCAGAGTCCTTTGGGGGATTAAAAGGATTAAATGATTTAATCCTTTTAATCCTTTTAACCCTTTTAATCCTTTTAATCCTCCAGGGGGTCCGGAATTCCGGGCCCAAGCCCTTGAGAAATATATTTAAATCCATTTAATCCTTTTAATCCTCCAGAGCCTTTTGGAGGATTAAAAGGATTAAAAGGATTTAAAGAATTAAATTGCTGGGCTTTTCTTGGGATTCTGGGAGGTCTGGAGGATTAAAAGGATTAAAAGGATTAAATGGTTTAATCCGTTTAATCATTTTAATCCTCCAGAGCGCTTTAGGGGATTAAAAGGATTAGAAGGGTTAAATGATTTAATCCTTTTAATCCTTTTAATCCTTTAATCCTTTTAATCCTTTTAATCCTCCAGGGGGTCCGGAATTCCCGGTCCAAAAGGGTTTTGAAAGGATTTAAAGAATTAAATTGCTGGGCTTTTCTTGGGATTCTGGGAGGTCTGGAGGATTAAAAGGATCAAAAGGATTAAACGGTTTAAAAGGATTAAATGATTTGATCCTTTTAATCCTTTTAATCCTCCAGAGCCTTTTGGTAGGTTCAACAGGGTTCCGGATAAAGTTCCGGGAGGCTTTGGTGCAGAGCCAGGTCAGGCTCAACAGGGCTCCGGGGTTCCGGAGAAGGTCCCGGGAGGCTTTGGAGCAGAGCCAGGTTCGGTTCAACAGGGTTCTGGTGAAGGTTCCGGAGAAGGTTCCGGGAGGCTTTGGTGCAGAGCCAGGTCAGGTTCAACAGGGTTCCGGAGAAGGTCTGGGAGGCTTTGGTGCAGAGCCAGGTCAAGTTCAACAGGATTTGTGGCCATTTAACTCACGGAAACCGAGCTGAAGTGTTTCCAGCGCTTGGCTTGGCAGCAGGCTTCAGAAAGATTAGTAAACATAAAACGTTGCGGCTGTTGGGCATACCACCGAAGCTTGTTTTCCAAAGACATTTGCTGTGGATGGAAATTGCGTGTCCCTTCAAAGTTGCAAGAATGCAGGGGTGAGGCATGTCACCCTGCCTTTGGCAGCATTGTAAGTGACAGCACACGAGGTTTCTTGTAAAGAAGCAACACCCGGATGTTTGTTTGAAATTTCCTGGAACAAATATTTTTCGACAAGGGCCACATCACCACATGGGACTTTCAAAAAGCAATGCTCTTGAGCTGCATTGACAGCTGGTGAGCCTCCATCCACATTGTGCAAACAGACAACATCACCAGAAGTAATTGTTGCCCCAGAAAAAAGTTTACAACGAGAGCTCTGCATGCAAGGCATTCCCACAGGAACCACGCCAGCATTGCATAGGAATGCCGTCATCTTCTTTGTGGGCCCCCTTTGCATTTTGTAGGCAGGTGCCTTCTCTAAACAGTCTTGACTCTTCACCCAATGTATAGATGTGCCCTGCAATGACAGACTTCCTCAGAGAAGTTTCCCAATAGGTAGTGTTGCACAAGACATTCCCATGTTTTCTAGTGCCTTTGTGCTTCCCTTCCATGGTCCAGCATGCAGGTAATTGGCCATGCCTCTGGAGACTTTGACTATAATATGAAGTGACCAGTGCATCTTTGGCTCGAATTCTTCCGACCATTCAGCTGCAACAGTTGCCTCCAATGCTGCTTCAACAAATGAAAGCAATTGCTTGTAGTCAGGCTTTTCCAAATCAGGGATGGATAGGCGATAGTCCAAAACTTTGCACCAAGCCAAAGAGCAAGTTGACCCCAGAAGACAAATGCCATTAGGCAAGCAACAAATTTGGACATAGTGTGCCAGCACCTGGTACAGACCCAGAATCTCTGAGGATGCATCTGAACTTCCCAGCTTTTTTGTGGCCTTCCACTGCTTTGGGCAGAAATAGCCTTTTCAAATTGCATTTATGAATGGCAGGCTGGGCCCAAAGTTGCACAAAGCCATGTGCCTTCCAAATCTCAGCCACACCACTGGAAGCAAGCGGTTGGATCCACAAAAACAAATACCTAGTTCAGCACACCATTTGGGCAGAGCCCATGCATATAATCATGCATGTATTGGGCGATTGGTCTCAGAAGGTTCTGGGACTTCAGCTTGTCACTCAGCAAGAGTGAATGCTGGGAATAATCAACCCCAGAAGCCTGGCTCCACCTTCTTAACTCGGTTTTGTTGCACTCTTGCATCCTTGCCCACGAGGACAGGATTTCTTGGTCTGTTGCAACATCCAACAGAGAGTTTCAGTCTTTTAAGACCTCCCTGTAAAAGTACCTCAGAATGAGGATGAGCATATTTGTTGTCAAACATGTGCTCCAGGATCAACCTGAAACATTGGCCAATGCTGGCTGCCAGCTGTGAGACTTGCTCACTCCTCTTCCCGAGCAATGTCAACCAACTTTCAGAATTTGACAGCGTGGCCCCAAACTGTGCAGATGAACAGTAAATTGCCCATGTATTCCTAGAATTCCCTACCAATTGGTTGCCAGGGTGCAGTTCATCTACATAAAGAATGCAAGACCAAGGGTTGTTGAAGGAACCAGGGTTGTTGTCATGTACCTTGTCAAAATAATCCGCAAAGCAGCCACCAGCTGCATAAGCACCAGCCAAATAGTTAAAGATGTTGGCAAATGCCAATTCCACAGGGTCCTCTCCCAAAATCATAGCTGAAGGCCTGCAATGACCTGCTCAACAAACTCTCTGATTTGTTTCCTTTTGTGACTAGCAGGAATGCCTTCCTGGGCTGCCAAAGTCAATATTGCTTCCGGGGCTGACTGGCTGCAAAATGGGATTCTCTGTTTAAAACTTTGCAATTTTGGAAAGTCTGGCATGGCTGGCTGGAAGCATTTCTTTGCAGAAAGGTGATAAAAGTAATCTTGGACAATGTTGGAGTATGACTGTGTGAAAGGCAAAAACTAGTGTTCCATGGCCTGCTGCGGAACCTGCTGCTAACATGGCCTCCAAATATGTCATTTGCAGATTTGGCACACATTGCCTTGGGCCAGGCCTTGCTTCATGCAGTAGGCTTGCAGAAAGCTGTGCCCACAATGCCGTGCTACTGATTCAAACATATTCAAACAAAAAAGCCCTTGCAGGCAAACGGATTTCAAATGATAGCTCTTGAAGCCAAAACTGAAAAACAACAAGCAGAACCAAGGGCAGCACTGCAAGTTAGTGGTCACTTACTTTCATGCTGGAAAATATGTCTAGATAAGTATGTCAAGAGAAAGCCTAAGCGTTTCTGTTTTCCCCCACTGCCTGTATGATTTACCATTGCTGTGATTGCATGGTTATTTACCACAAGGCAGCCCACGATCTTTTGTCTGACCAAGGAAATATTTACACTTCCTTTTGTTCCCCTGCTGCCTTTCTTGTTACCAGTTGTTGTATTCCTGTCTTGAACTGAGACTGAGTCCCCCCAAAGTAGGGAGACTGGCACTTGTCACAGCCACTCACACTGCCACGGCATCTCACACATCCATAGATTCCTTTGAGGAAAGCTGGTGTGACATGCTTTGCTTCCTCAGCATTCTTCTTCACAATGGCCTTTTGTTTGGGCTCTGCTTTGGCTAGGGTTTTCTTAGAAGCTGGCCTCTTCATGGCAGTATCCAAATCATTGCCCTTCCTCTTGGTGAGCATGTGTTTGGCCTCAGCTTCATAATCCTCAAGGCTTTTGCCTGGGTGCCATCATTTCCTCCAGCAGGTGCAGCACAGTCAGAAGGTGCAGGTAGAGGCAAAACAGCTGGAACTGCCGGCAAAGCTTTGGGAGTCAGGAGTCCCTTGGGCCGGCCCCATCTGAGAGCAAGGAGTTGCTGGAAGGAGGCTTCTCCAAGCTATCATTGTTCAAGATTTTCTGGCTCAAGGCATCCAAAGCTCTGGCCTGTTTCTCCATCATGTCAAAGAGATGGGTGGTCACCATACTGTTTGTAGGATCTTTCCCTGTCGAAGGCTCTGCTGGCAACTGCTGAG